>VZTO01015909.1:850-48422 GCA_013400615.1 Syrrhaptes paradoxus | reverse complement strand
TTCTG
Organism: Syrrhaptes paradoxus; assembly: GCA_013400615.1. Taxonomy (NCBI): domain Eukaryota; kingdom Metazoa; phylum Chordata; class Aves; order Pterocliformes; family Pteroclidae; genus Syrrhaptes; species Syrrhaptes paradoxus. The sequence goes on along the minus strand of VZTO01015909.1, from coordinate 48,417 downwards.
ATTCTATGATTCTAAGTATAAACCGGAAAAACAATAATGCCTGACAGACCATAAAAAATAATCTGGAGCTGAGGGTGTGCCCAGTTCCATCCAGAAACAAAGTCTCAGACTGAATCTATATATAAAGGTCAAAACTGCAAACTGTCCTATAGATTGAGGACAGGTTCCTGAGAGCTTCACTAGCAGTGGGAGATCTTACTACAGGAGTTCCTTCAGCCAATGTCTGAGAAATGACAGAGCAGCACATCTTTAGCTGGGGATATCGGAAGTTTGCAGTTGCTAAAAGCTGCAGCATTTTCAGAGGGAGAAAGAGCAAAAGATTCAGGAAACTGATCTAGCCTTTGCAGATTTAGAGTAACTGTGAGTGAGTCCAGGGAAACAGGTTAAAAATAACAACTCACTAAACAGAAGTGAAACTGTTCAAGAGAGCAGGTTACAGCAGACAATCAGTAACCCAGTGGTCTGAGTACTAACCCACTGAAGGTGAGGAAGGGCCTTTTCCTTCATTTTCACTGAAAATGGTGCTAGTGACCCGATCTGGTGAGCAGAGGGAATGTCACCTGACAGAGCTGGCACAAGACTGGCACCACCATGAGCACAACTGAATCTTGTCAACCGAAGGGTGGAATGACAAGGCCCTGACTGCTCCCACTGTGGGAGAGGGAGAGAGGAGAAAAGCAGCCGTGGAAGAGCAAGGCAGATGCTGGGTAGGGAGGCAGGATCTGTGCAGGTGTTTCTGGTTGTCTCACCCTCCTGGTGACAGGGTCGTAGTGACCCAGCCCTGACAGGGTAGTACTGCAGGATGACTTGGCACTGTGTGCTGGTGGCCCAGAAGGCCAAGAGGGTCCTGGGCTATATCAAGAGAAGCATGGCCAGCAGGTGGAGGGAGGTGATTCTCCCCCTCTACTCCACTCTCATGAGACCACACCTGGAGTACTGCATCCAGCTCTGTGGTCCCCAGCATAAGAAGGACATGGACCTGTTGGAGAGAGTCCAGAGGAAGGCCACAAAGATGGGCAGAGGGCTGGAGCACCTCCCCTATGAGGACAGGCTGAGAGTTGGGGTTGTTCAGCCTGGAGAGGAGAAGACTCCGGGGAGATCTTACAGCAGCCTTCCAGTACCTGAAGGGGGCTACAGGAGAGATGGGGAGCGACTTTTTACAAGGGCACGTAGCAACAGGGCAAGGGGTAATGAATTTAAATTGGAAGAGGGAAGATTTAGACTAGATATAAGGAAGAAATTCTTTACTGTGAGGGTGGTAAGACACTGGAACAGGTTGCCCAGGGAGGTTGTGGATGCCCCATCCCTGGAGGTGTACAGGGCCAGGCTGGATGAGGCTTTGAGCAACCTGGGCTAGTGGGAGGTGTCCCTGCCCATGGCAGGGGGGTGGAACTAGATAATCTCTAAGGTCCTTTCTAACCCAAACTGTTCTGTGATTCTATTCTATGACTAGCTGTGCACAGCCTGTTTTGGCTACATTTAGTGTTTCTGTGGCAGTTGAACTGTTACTTTTAACACTGAAGAGGTAAACATTCCAGCACTCTTATCAGAGAGGTATCACAACCTTTGTCAGGTTCACGTACGAATGGTCCAGCTATGGTGCTGTTGAAAGCAAAGTTTGGAAGAGATCCTCCTGTTTCCATGGCTCAGAGACACAGTGCTCCCATTGACCAAGGCCGATGTTTGCTGAGTAGCTTTAACGTTCATTAATTCATCATTGTGCTGGAATATAATTTACTGAGTGCTCAGCACAAGAGGAACTCATTATGGTCCAAGGTCAGAAGTGTACAACAATATAAAATTAACATTTGGTATTTGTCTGTTACAATATGTTATGCAGATGTAGTTTCACCTCTTTTCTAGGACATAGATTAGGGATGCTGTAAGCATAAAGCTTTGGGAAATGCATATGACAGCCCCCAAAGGTAGAACAATTTTGTCCACAAATTTCAACCATGTTGAAACTCCTCTGTAACGAAGTTGTGCCACTGTGCAATAGATGTGTTCGATTGATTAACTGAGTTAAAACCTTCCTTATCAGAGGAATAAGGCACCATTGCCTTTTTCCCATTTTTTTTAAGCAGCTTCACACAAGCAAGGTAGATGTTCAGAAAAATTCCAGAATGAATCAAAGTCTAGAAACAAGGGATTAAATGCAGGTGCTAGAAAGAAAGACAGAGCTTGATGATAGACATGCAGACTAAGTAAAATAATATAAAAAACATGGAGCTAGAGGTAAAGAAACCCAGACTCCTCCAGAGAGGACTCATGTGTGTAAAGTCTGCTAAGACCACTGTGCAACAAAATAGGATTTTTAAATATTTCATTAGTATTTTTCATCAAGGCTCACTAAATTGTGTCACTAGGTTTTGATCAAAACTGAAAACTCTCCTTCAGATCTCTAAAATTTTCCTGTTACGTGAATAAAAGATATGAATATCAGCAAATGCCTTCAGAGACACACTAATTTTTAGAAAAATCAGATGTAATTTATGTCCTCTTATTTCTTTGTCATTCAGTTTTCTCCTCTTATATCTTGTCCAGTTCTTTATCCCCTTCCTCTCTTGTGCAATGTTACTATTTCCTCTTCTATAAGAGTTAAGAACTTGACTTTTGCTGTTGGCTTATGTTCTATTAAGTCACAGTGTGAGATAGCTTACTGTTACTGGAGGTCCGCTGAGCCCCAGAAGATACTGCTTCAGAAGAAAGTGTGGACCCATTGCTAGGGACTGTAATGAAATGTAGTCCATTGTTCACAGCAGTTTGATTTAACAACTTCAGAAAGGCTCAGGAAAGTATGCCATTGCATCATTAGCTGTTGAACTGTTGGGAATTTGGCACAGAGAAATAATGAAGACTAATACTCTTAAGTAAGGTTACCTTTAATGGGTTATTGTATGACATGTCAAGAAAATGAGGGTGTAAAGAATCACAGAATCACAGAATATTTCAGTATAATTTGTAAAAATCCTTTTTTTTCTGTTCTTTCCTCCTCTCACCCCCCCAAAAGACATAAGATTTTATGGTTGTATTTTATATTGCTACTTTGCCAGCCCTCAGTTTCTTGAGAACCTTTAAACTACTGACAACATGAAAATAGTTTTTTTAATCTGAAATTGTATTTGAAATAAGTGTCAGAGAATCACACTCTAAAGTGTGTATTCTATCATTGTTTAAATTCTCATTTGATTTTCTGTTTTGTTTTTCTGTTTGTTTTTTTTTTTCCATTTTTGCACATGAGATTGTTAGTTGTTGCCATGGTAATTCTAATTGATTTCTTTATACTGTTTTTTCAGTCTTTCATAAGAGAAGCCCCTCTTTATACCCATTTTAATTACTGTAGAACAAATGATCATACCAACTGCTATTCAGGTCTATAATGTGGCACCATCTTCCATACAGTCTTTTGTCTAGATCCCCAAATTCTTGTTATGACTAACTCTTACATATACTTCCTGAATAATATCTGAGGTAAGGCCTTTGTTATCTATCCATACAGGTACAAAATGTCTTTTGGGGCTCAGAGCTGTCTTCATTTTCAACTGTAGTTATAACAACACTCTCTGAGCAAAGCAAATGTTGTTTCTACTAATATCTCTTCAGCATGCTAATGCAAAACTACTTTTGCTAGCTTGCGGTTTTAACCGTCTACCTGTGCCCTGCCACACTCTGGAACTTTCTCTCTCTTTCACCAACCATTAAACATTGTTTTTTGTTTTTATGGCTATTTGCAGTCTTACCCCTCATGTTTTACTTCTTCACCCTCAGGAATTCGGCTCCCTCCTTTTATCTGCCCATATTAGTAGCCTTTGTTGTCTGTTATTCACACAAACAAATAAACATTTTCACATGCTTCCTTATTCTCTGAAGAAACTTTCAGCAAACATCTAAGGATAATCTCCATTGCAACTGTAATGATACAACTAAGGATATCTTCAAAAACCTCTGTAGAATTTTCCTTTGTCATTCACGGTTTTAAAAATGCAGTTAAATGTGAGTATTTTCATTTTGGTGTTATTTCAGGCATCAAACAACAGAAGGGAAACAGAACGTTTCATGTGTTCTGCTGCTGTCCACATTTTGCAATCTATTGTGGTTAGTCAAGCACAACCGTTCTAGCTTTGTGTAATTTACACACACGCACACATAATTATATCTAATAATATATGTATATATAAGCATATATTTAAATATATATCTCTATGTAAATATTTTTATTTTTTTAAGTTCTAATTTAAATATACATTGATTTTTTTAATCTAAGAGAAGGAAAAAATATAGGAGGAAAGTGATAATTTTCTTATATTGTTCTGCAAAACTACAAAGAATAGAACAGGATTCCTAAACAGAAGAGCCTAGAAGTTTCTTGAAAAGAGGTGACAATTACAGTAGTGTAACAGCACCAGAAGGTGTGCAGATGGCTTTGACAATAAGCAATAGTTTTCCCTTATTCATTGTCTCAGAAAGGTGAAACAAACCTAGGGGAGTCTCAAGACAGCTCTGCAGACTCCAAACTAAATCAATACAGAAGCCAGTTCTCTGTGTCTTTGCTAAGCCACACGCTTTGCTTGCCTCCAAACCCATCTACATGGGTTTATGTTTGCTTTTCTCCTAATGCCTATCGGTCTGGTGCAGCTCCATTTCAGAGAACCACCTACCTGACTTTCATATCCTCAGCTCTCGCCCTGAATTAGTCTTGCCGCTCTTGTGCCACAGCAGCAAAACGGTAGCTTGTGAGCAGTCTGGTGGTTAACCTCCTCATGCGTGTTAGCTTATTGAGAAAATTCAGGACTCGCTTGTCACTTCCCACACTGAGAGCACAGAGCACAACAAATCTCTTTTTGTGGACTATTCAAGTTTTGCTGCACTACCACTCCTCTAGCGTTGTTATCTTCTATTTGTGCTGCAGAAACACTCTGTCCAGTTATTGTATGGAATGGTTTAGAATAGGGAATGATGAAGCTTTAACACCATTAGTCACATTATTGTTCGATATGTGAGGACAATTCTTTTTAGATTCACAAAAGTTAGCAAAGGGCTTTTTCTAAATAGAGCTTGAATGTCTTAAAAATAAATCTGAGGCTTTAATGCTCTGTAATTATCTTGTCTATTATCTCATCTGCCTCATACTCTGTCATGCTTTCTCCTGATCTTTTAGCTGGGGGTGGGGGGTGGGATTGCAATTTTTAAAAAACATATCTCTTCAAACAAATTCTGGACTTTTTTTTTAGATTTTTTTCTCTTCTGAAGCTTCATAATATTCACTTGAAGGAAACTGATTTTGAATCTTTGTACAGAGAAGATCACTGGCTATTTTAAACTTGAAAATAGTAACTAATGATGTTATTGCATAAAAGTTTCCGAATTTAAGGCAAAAATACTTTTCAACTTGCCTATAGCACAAAATGGTAATACTTTTACTTTCCTGTGTTAAGTTGTATACATAGCTTTTCTGCCAAGACATAGCAGCATTAAACTGACTTTGAAAGGTAGTTTTGTGGGGGCAAATTTCTAGATTTATCTGATGAGTGAACACATGAACTTGTGCCGAGTCCCACACAGGGTTAGATGCATTGGTTCAGCAACATTGGCTTAGAGCCAACACACCATCCAAGAACTGTAATTTGGCTTCATTCTATGTTTAGTGCATTTTTCACTCATATTTTATAATAGGTAATCTGTAACCAGTGATGACTTCATCAAAGCTGTTCTTAGAAGTGTAAGGGGCCTGTTACTTGGTTCCTAGTTTATTTTGACAAGGTAACTTCACAACCATGAACCTAGTAAGATGATAGAGGGAAGAAAATTACCTTCTCCTTGCATTTTTCTTCATGATACTGAAAGCAAGAGATCATAGAATTAAGCAAGAGATGATGATTAAATGTATAGACAGTTTATTCAACAATTAGTCTAAGACCCCCTCCCAGTAAAAAAGTTTTGTCTTACACTTACACGGAATTTTGTGCATTTAACTGTGTGCACATTGCTTCCTGTTCTGTCACTGGACACCAGCAAGAGGAGTCCAGCTCCTTGTTCTTTATTCCCTGCATCTGGTATTTATAAACAGGTATTAAATCCCCCTGAGCCTGCTCTTCTCCAGGCTGAACAGTCCCACATCTCTCAGCTTTTCCTCTTAGGAAAGATACTCCAGTCCCTTCATCATGTTTGTGTCCCTTCTTTGGACTCTACCCAGTAGGTCCATGTCTGCCTTGTACCGGGGTGGCCAGAACTGGACCCCAGTACTCCATGCGTGGAGGATCCTTGCAGAGGGCAAGGATCACCTCCCTCTACCTTTTGGCAACACTCCTCCTCATGCAGCCCAGGAGACTTGGCCTTTTGGCCACAAGGGCACACTGCTGGCATGTTTTGCATTTCTGTGTCCCTCAGGGTCCCTGGGTCCTTTTCTGCAAAGCTGAGATGGATCACCTGCAGAAACACTGCGAACGCTGAGTAGGGGCCTTGCAGGCTGCAGGGGGTCTCTGCCAGCAGGGCTGAGGGAATCCTTGTGGGATGTGGGGCAAGAGTGAATGGGGCTGCCCACATGTTAGGAGAGGATGTTGTTGAGGGGCTTGTGGAAATGTGCAAGGCTGGTGCCGGCTTGTCTGCAGAAAGGCTCAAAAGCAGGACACTGAAATGGGTCCAGTGAGGTAGGGGGGAAGCAGCACATTTCAACCCATGGCACAAACGTGCTTAGATTGAATGGCAGTCTGCTTCTGGATTGCTCCCGAAATCCCAGGATGCTTGGGGTTTGGAGCTTTGCTGTCCCAACAGACACCAAGCCAAGGCATACAGATCAACAGATGGGTCTCATTCCCCTGCAATGGCTCCCGGGGAGAAGGCAGGCTGTCCCCAGAAGAGAAGAGCAATCCCCCCACCTGTCTCCCAGCCACAGGGTTTGGGGCTGGAGGAGTTGGGCTGCAGTGGACGAGATATGTCAGAGAAAGGCTCAGAGGGCTGTGACTGAAGGATGACAGGGACCATTTGGGTGTGGAGGCACCAGCGGGAGGCCCCAGCAGGGAGATGGCTGTCAGCATGGCCTCTGCCCCTGGAACTGGGCTTCGCTTCAGGACAGGCAGCCCAGTGAGTCTTTTTGTCACCGCGTGACAGAAACTCACTGAGCTCTACACGATTTTGTAGCAAACAGGCAGTGATGAGATCTCAGTCAGCCACAGCACATGCACTATACCAGCCGCTGCTCCTAAATCTAACACCTGCAGTTTGGGTGGCATTTGTTTTAAATCCAGAATCACCAATCTTTTCAGTGAACAAAACCCAATTTTGCTCTGGGTCCTTTATCTAAGAGCTATCAGTCCAGACAGACATCAGTTCAGGCGTCCTGCAGTGAGGATCACCCCCTCCAAGTAAGGGCTGATGCACACAGGAAGGGCTGCGTTCAGGAAAGCTGTTATAAATGAAGACAGAAATACTTCAGCTTTCAGAGTACAGTCTGTCACATCTCATAGCAGTAAATTATCAACTGATGTATTTTATATCTCTCTGTATATAACATAGATACAAGTTTGGCAGTGCAATCTTTGACTTGTGAGTGTCTTCACTAAGAAAAAGGGTGCATTTTGTGTTAAAAAGAAGCACGACAAGTTGACCATCTAAATTTAAATCCTATTTGAGACAAGGCATTTTTAACTTACTACCTAAACTGTGATAAAAACAGCATGTATCATGTCTCCTGTGGGACTTTACATTGAGGCAGCTAATTTGTCTTAGCTCACTTAAAATTAAAGGATATCTTTTGCAATAAGAATTTAATATTAAAGATGACAGAACTCCAGGTAGCACACGGCAAAACAGTAGCTTGATGACAGTTAATAATCCGGATGATTTTTTAAAAAAACATAAAAGCTTTATGATAGAAAGGCAGGATGAGGGAAATCCAACAACAAATTGATTAAAAAAAAAAAAGAGAGATATAACAAAAAGGAAGGAAGAAAGGGCAGGGCAGGGCACGGCAGGGCAGGGAGAATCTTATTCCCAGAGAAATTAAATTTTTTCATCAAAATGTGAAATCTGGGGTTTAGGGGTGAGTGAGTTGTTTTCCTTTTTTTTTTTTCCCCTAAAAGCTAAGAAATGTTAATTTTTCATTAATGAAGATTTTTGGCAGGGGGAAGAATTTCCCACTAGTTCAAATAATAGGTTTAGCCCCACCCATCAGAGGTACCTTCAGTCTTCAGATCCTCCCATTCTATTATCACAGTGTGATCCTTTTACAGTTACAATTTATGCAAATTAATACTGCTAAATGCAATGTACCTCAGTGACAGTGGTAGATTATACCTGTAGCACCTGAGTCATTCTGCAGCCTGTAGCCTCTAGTGAATTCTCAAACTAGGCTTACAGTCTACTGTAAATTTTGAGGTTTAGACTTCATGAAAACAATGGTATGCTGAATGATAGCAGCTGACAGGGAAGAAGCAGAACTTTTTAATGTATAGTAAAACACACCGAAAGATTTATGCAGACTTAAGGTTGAACGCAGGTCTTTTCCTAAATAGCAAACATCTATTGGGAACAGTGTTCTGCATCTCTGGAATGTTCTTATTTCAGGAAAAAATCCCTTCAAATTTTGAAGTTGATTTCTGAAAAGCATTTAGATAACGTATAGAAGTCCTGGCTTAGAATTTGGCATGCATTACATGAAAACACATATTTGATGATCTCTCCCTGAGGGTATGTAATAACAATGTCCCAAAGTAAGCGACAAGAACATTTATTATCCATTTTCCAAAAATATTGAGTGTGAGTATTAAGATGCCTTCTGTGTGAGCAATGGCCTCATAACAGGAAACCATATTGCTTGGCACATGCAAATGTACCAATCACTTTGGAATGACTTATAGAAAACTTTTTATTTTGTCCTGGAGCTGCAAGCAGAATGTTGCAGCTGACAAGTGAACTAAAAATTCATCATCACCTTATCACAGTATCTCAAAATTTATCGTTACACTGGTTGTTTGTCTTGTCAAAGGCTTCTTGTCAGTTAGGTGGTATGTAAAAAAATTCCAAATACTTTAAGAAGCGCATAACAGTGAGCTACCTTTAAAAAGAGGGGGGAAAAAAGGGGGAAAAAACCATGAATTACTTTTGGGTACTACAAGCAGCTACTGAAACAAACCACTAATTCTTGCAGTTTTGCAATAACAATGTCATATCCTTTTTAAGTACTCTGTATAATTTCCACAGAATCAACAGGGGAAATTGAAATCAATGATTAGGGCAACAAGGTAATAAAGTAGGATAACATATCNTGGAACTGGGCTTCGCTTCAGGACAGGCAGCCCAGTGAGTCTTTTTGTCACCGCGTGACAGAAACTCACTGAGCTCTACACGATTTTGTAGCAAACAGGCAGTGATGAGATCTCAGTCAGCCACAGCACATGCACTATACCAGCCGCTGCTCCTAAATCTAACACCTGCAGTTTGGGTGGCATTTGTTTTAAATCCAGAATCACCAATCTTTTCAGTGAACAAAACCCAATTTTGCTCTGGGTCCTTTATCTAAGAGCTATCAGTCCAGACAGACATCAGTTCAGGCGTCCTGCAGTGAGGATCACCCCCTCCAAGTAAGGGCTGATGCACACAGGAAGGGCTGCGTTCAGGAAAGCTGTTATAAATGAAGACAGAAATACTTCAGCTTTCAGAGTACAGTCTGTCACATCTCATAGCAGTAAATTATCAACTGATGTATTTTATATCTCTCTGTATATAACATAGATACAAGTTTGGCAGTGCAATCTTTGACTTGTGAGTGTCTTCACTAAGAAAAAGGGTGCATTTTGTGTTAAAAAGAAGCACGACAAGTTGACCATCTAAATTTAAATCCTATTTGAGACAAGGCATTTTTAACTTACTACCTAAACTGTGATAAAAACAGCATGTATCATGTCTCCTGCGGGATTTTACATTGAGGCAGCTAATTTGTCTTAGCTCACTTAAAATTAAAGGATATCTTTTGCAATAAGAATTTAATATTAAAGATGACAGAACTCCAGGTAGCACACGGCAAAACAGTAGCTTGATGACAGTTAATAATCCGGATGATTTTTTAAAAAAACATAAAAGGTTTATGATAGAAAGGAAGGATGAGGGTAATCCAACAACAAATTGATTAAAAAAAAAAAAAAGAGATATAACAAAAAGGAAGAAAGGGCAGGGCAGGGCAGGGCAGGGAGAATCTTATTCCCAGAGAAATTAAATTTTTTCATCAAAATGTGAAATCTGGGGTTTAGGGGTGAGTGAGTTGTTTTCCTTTTTTTTTTTTTTTTCCCCCTAAAAGCTAAGAAATGTTAATTTTTTATTTATGAATATTTTTGGCAGGGGGAAGANTCTAGTGAATTCTCAAACTAGGCTTACAGTCTACTGTAAATTTTGAGGTTTAGACTTCATGAAAACAATGGTATGCTGAATGATAGCAGCTGACAGGGAAGAAGCAGAACTTTTTAAAGTATAGTAAAACACACCAAAAGATTTACGCAGACTTAAGGTTGAACCCAGGTCTTTTCCTAAATAGCAAACATCTATTGGGAACAGTGTTCTGCATCTCTGGAATGTTCTTATTTCAGGAAAAAATCCCTTCAAATTTTGAAGTTGATTTCTGAAAAGCATTTAGATAACGTATAGAAGTCCTGGCTTAGAATTTGGCATGCATTACATGAAAACACATATTTGATGATCTCTCCCTGAGGGTATGTAATAACAATGTCCCAAAGTAAGCGACAAGAACATTTATTATCCATTTTCCAAAAATATTGAGTGTGAGTATTAAGATGCCTTCTGTGTGAGCAATGGCCTCATAACAGGAAACCATATTGCTTGGCACATGCAAATGTACCAATCACTTTGGAATGACTTATAGAAAACTTTTTATTTTGTCCTGGAGCTGCAAGCAGAATGTTGCAGCTGACAAGTGAACTAAAAATTCATCATCACCTTATCACAGTATCTCAAAATTTATCGTTACACTGGTTGTTTGTCTTGTCAAAGGCTTCTTGTCAGTTAGGTGGTATGTAAAAAAATTTCAAATACTTTAAGAAGCGCATAACAGTGAGCTACCTTTAAAAAGAGGGGGGAAAAAAGGGGGAAAAAACCATGAATTACTTTTGGGTACTACAAGCAGCTACTGAAACAAACCACTAATTCTTGCAGTTTTGCAATAACAATGTCATATCCTTTTTAAGTACTCTGTATAATTTCCACAGAATCAACAGGGGAAATTGAAATCAATGATTAGGGCAACAAGGTAATAAAGTAGGATAACATATCATGATATTGAAAGAGTCTTTCTCACTTTGCTAGTTTAAAGGATATTTATGATACTTGCAACACAAATGCATTAACATTTGGAGCTTAATTTAATTTGTATTTAAAGTTTTTAAATATTTGAAAAACAGGTTGTAGCACTAGAGTGTATTGAAAGTAAACATAGTCCTGCAGGGGATTTCAGCTCAAATGCCACAGTATCACCACATGTGAGACAGCATGTTAAAATGAATACACAAAAAAATCAGGCTGCCTGGTCTGCTTTTATTGTTTGAATTGAATGAAAAAGAAAGAGCCAGCAAAAGTGGCGCAAATAAAAGATATTTTGATTATGGAAATTTTCACAAAGGATTTGTAAAAATACAGTTTTTATTCTGACAGTGTCCCTTTTGGTTTGTGAGATCAGGCAAAAAAACTTCTTTTACCTACAGGTATAAGTATCAGCACAAAATACATTGCCCTGATGGATTGGTAAGATAAGTAGATTTACATTTGCAAAACTAATGTTTTTTCCACTTTTGATTATCCAGAAGTTTCAGGGAGAGGAATTGTCTGTATGATTGAAATATTACATTTTACTTTTCTTCACGAAGTAGAACACACTATAAAAGAAATCGAGAGAACTCTATTGTTCTTTTCACAGTGGGCTATAAAGACAAAAACTAAAAGGGATCTACGCAAGTCATATGGAAGGAATAGAAATAGTTTGTATCTTGGACATGCTTAATTCAATAAACCTGCTGTCAAATTACAACAGAAAAACCCTTTCTAGCTGTAAGAGAGGCCTAGCATCTATTCAGGGTAATGGCTGGTTTATTGAGCAATCACGTAATACTAACTCCTGTTGCTGGAAGCATATACTTGTTTTTCAGAGTAACTGAAAACAGTGTTGGTAAGTATCAAACAGCACGTATAAATATCAAATCACAGTGTGCTTTGTGTATGAAAGAAAATTTATGTGTGGACAGATACAAATCTAAGAAATATGTAAGCTTCTAGTGTTGAAGACTCCCCAGTGTTTAGGGCCTTATTTCATGGCATTGGCTGCCATGCTTATCTAATTTAAATGTGGTGTCATATTTTGGTGAGGCCAGCAATGAGATCTGGTTGGGGTCCCTCTGCTTTTTCTTATGACTGTATCTAGAAGACTTTTACCTTTTTCCTACTGGTATAGAAAAACTGCAAAGACCTGTACCTTCACTGATTTTGCTGTCATCCTCAGGTGACCCAATGCCTATCCATGTAAATTAATTATGTGGACAACATATTCTCAGTGGCGCATCTGTATCCTAAACCACTGTCCAGATAACGCTGTTCATGTTTTGAATGAAGAAGTACTTTCCTGAGGCTCTTAATTTCACCCTTTAGTTATGTCTGTACCCCTGCTACTAGATCAGTGCTTTTAAGTCACATAAGGTAACTGATGTGAGTTAAAATCCTTAAATGTAACGAGAAAAGGTTTCTTCATCACCCATATTATGTTATTGATCTGTTTCTCAGAACACTGGCAGGGATTTCTTGTCATGCTTTTACACAGAGGTGGATCACATGTAACTATAACCTAAAATGTCAAATGACAGGACATGACAACAGTGTGATATATATATAGCATCACACACTTTGAATTGTCCCTCACAGCTGAAGGACACCCGATGGTTAATCAAAGTTGGACAGATTAGCCTGATGGTGAAAGGTTTATTTTATTCTCGAGGCTGGCTTCAGTGTTAAGTTTTGGAGTAATTTTTGAATCTAAACCATTTTGTGTCTATGATAGAGACAAAAATGTTGCATTTTTATGAAGTTTTGACAGAAACATGACATTCTTGTGTTCCCTAGAGCTGCCCTACTTGAATTAGTGCTCACTTAGAAGAAAGGTGCAAGGCAAGCCTAGCTTCCTCAAGGAATATGGGAAAGTCATGCCCTGACACTCCTTTCTACAGTTTACCAGAGCTAGAAGGGCTTATGCTTTTGCCCTGCCATTTCAGGGATGCTCTCTTTCCCAGCTCTGCCTGTATACCTTCTCTTGAAAGGAGCTGCTGGGCAGGAGGTAGAAGCATCTTCCCTGCTTTTCACAGCATCTGCTGGAGCTGCAAGTGATCCTTCAGCTTTCCCAGTTCTTGCCTTCCTAAACAAATTGATTAATCCCATGGCTTGTTCTAAGGATCAAGGAATCTAAGGATTTCTTTAAAATTTCTGAAAGTCCTCATCAGAAATAAATTTGTCTAGCTTTGTTAGACTGAAGTCTAAGACAATGGAGAAGAGAGAGAGAGAGGGAATTTAAAACCATTAATTGCTTGCAAAGATGTTATTGACACACTAAGAAGTTCTTCAGTCCCTTTGCTAGTTTGAATGTTATTGATAAATTATAAAAGGGGTAAATAGAAGTATTATGTCTAAACTCTGGTGCTTTAGTGCTTACCCTTTTATTCTGGTGCAAAAATTGTCCTTCAATTCAGCTTTAAGTTAGCAGGTAATCTTGTGTCTTCTTCACATGTGCTAGATTTCATCACCAAAAGACCATGAATGATTGAGAAATGTCTATGTCTGGCCTGTATTTAACATCAGATACTTGAGTATGGGACTTGTCAGAAATAAAATATATTGCTTACGCATAATAGATTATTTATCTTAGATATAAAAGAGACATAATTTTGATTTTTATGGGTAGGTCTAGGTTAAACATCTTCTACTTTATATGCATTTCTATGATAAAATTACAGCTGCATGTGATTAATTCTCTCATTTCAGCTTCTTTCTTAGAAAAAATCAGATTAATTTAACTTTTGATTCATAGTGTAAAAAGCATTCCAAATAGGTATGCCTTTCTTTATTGCAACCTATGCAGAGCAGTTTGGGAGCAACAACCTACATGATGCTGTCCTTTTGAAGAGGAGTTTATATTCAGTGTTATTTTAGTCATTGTAAGAATTGGTATATTTAAAGAAAAAGCCAGAGATAATGAATCTGTGACTCTGCATTTCACTTAACTATTCTGCAGAGCAATGCACAGCCTTATTTACAGTCACTGAGTCTGATGAAGAACTTCCTGTCACTAACACACTACTCCAAAAGGGAGACTTTAACACAGGCTTAGCACAGAGCATATGCAGAAAGAGTGGGGATGGACAGGGACAGTGGGAGCCTTCTCAGTGCCATAAGCAATGTCTGACAGTTCAGGACGTGTCTGGATTCACAAGGCTCCTTGTGACTGCTGTACTGTTTAAAGTTTCCCCTTCTCTGGGTCATAAAAGAAACAGGGTATTTGTACAGTAAAATANTTTTATTAGAGTGAGACTTGACTGGAGTATTACTCCAAGGACATCTTCAGTTATCATTTCAGTGCAGTGCTTAGTTTATTCACCAGGGGTCATCAAAGGTCTGGATTTTCTTTGTGTACTGATTACTCTGAATGATGACATTTCACAGCTTTCTCCAGGACTTGGCATTTGGAAATGTTCGTGTACTCTCTTACAGACCTATTGGTGAGTCTGTGATAACTGTACAATGCACACTGAAGACTTATTTCAAGTATTTAAGACCACAATGGTTGTTTTGGCAGACAGCTTAATCTGAGAGTCACTTTTTTATGCACTATTATTTTTCTGTTAGTGAGTTTAAATTTCCCTTGTGTGCTATTTAAACGAAATTATTAGCAAATGCAGAAACGATAACAACTATTTGTTCCTTGCAGATATTTGTAAAAGCAAATATGGGATAAAGTGGCAAAACTTGCATTAGGAACAAATCTGATTTTCCTCTCAATTCTGGACTGTTTAGACAGCAGAGAAATCAGGCTTTCCAGACCTTCCTACATTATAGCCTCTCATAATGAAGAAAGCAAGTATGAATTTTCCTAATGAAGCATTGCTAGTAACAATTTTTTCAGCATGGGTAAAATGCATACTACATGGAACAAGATGCAGTGTAGCACGACTGTAACCCATGTTATCTATATGCTTGGGTCACTAAAACACAATAAGAACTGTATATTGTCCCAGACAGAACTGAAATATCAGGTCAAGTATGCCCTCCACCAACTTCAAAGACTTTGTGACAGAAACTGACAACAGCTTACCTCACTTTGCCAGGCACTTCAGGATCTACTTTCTAACCCAAGACAGATAACAGAGGCAGTGAGGGATAAGTGCTGGGCAGTAAGAGACAAGAGGCGCTTTTCTCTCCGTGTTTCTGCCAGTGAATAATGGCAACTCCCTACCCCAAGAGTCTATGGTACAGAAACTTATTTCTAAAAGGCTGAGATAGTCAGGCAGGATAATTAAAAGATTAATATTAGTATGTCAAGTAGATAAAGGATCCTGAATATTCAATGATCCTGACAGAACACTGTTCAGAGGGTAATAAATGTCCTGACATTACTCTGTCATGGCTAGAAGTCTGAGGTAACCTTCTGGCTACTCTCAACTTTGTCATTGCTTCACATTATAAGTGTATTTAGTGATCACATCACTTCCACTAGACTAAATACCAAACCTGTGTGACATGGAACACGTTGCCCAGGGAAGTTGTAGATGGCCAGGCTGGATGAGGCTTTGAGCAACCTGGTCTAGTGGACGGTGTCCCTGCCCATGGCAGGGGGGTTGGAACTTGATGATCCTTAAGGTCCTTTCCAACCCAAACCATTCTATGATTCTATGGATTAGTCTCCTTTGACAAGACCTCTAAATTGTCTGTACATTGTACCTTCTTCCTGAGACATCAGCCACTTCCAAAATTTCCCTACTTTTCCCTGAGTATCCAGTTCCACAAGTGGTTAATAATGATTTCCTATGGTTTCTTTTTCATGCTTGCATTATTACCTATCTTGAAAGACATGCATTCATATTAAAACTTGTCCTATAAGCAAAATTTTTCTTTCCTTTCTAGATTTTTGTTTTCTAAAGACAAACTGGGTTCATGCTGCATCCTGTCAGTGGGTCACTGGGGCATAGATATGTTTTTTCTTCTTTGCCCTATTTTAAGTGCATCTGTAAGAGCTTTTATCATGGGTACCTATGTCACATTGGTTTGAAAATGACCAACCGGATTCAGAAATGTTTAGGGGAGGCTTGACTGACAGAAACTTTTACAGATAGCTAAGTTAGAAAAGTAAAACTTAGTGTGGCCATTAAATCCCAGAAAGAAGCCTTAAGAAAGAGACATCTAGCACAGCTACACCACTGCGCGAGAGGGAATTTTTAGACTCTTTTTTTTTTTGCACTTTTGTGCTCTCATTTGTAACACATTCATGACAATTACCATATAAATGCTTGTCACCACTTTGGATTTCCATCCTTACCTAGCTATTTATATATTTTTGGCTTCAAATGTCACTAAAATCTTCAAATTTGAAGAGAAACTTGAAAACTGAAATTTGATGAGACACTTGAGAAGAGAAAAAATAATTTAAGTAGTAAGATAAGAGAGCCACATGTAAAGGAATACCTAAAGTATGGGAAAACCTAAAATCTTCCTTTTGAACACAGTACACATATGTCCTGTAGATTCCATGAGTTGCCTTATGGCCTTTTTCAGAGTCTCGAAAAGATGACATACTGCTATATCTGATTTACCACCATAATCACAACAGGCTCAAGGTAACCAGACAGAAAACTTACCTACTTTGGCTGAGATCAATGCAGCAGTATTGATTTAGGAAAGCTGATGAACCATTCCTAATTCAATAAACAATTCTTAAGTCTGTTTAATGAATATTATTAACTGCTTGTTTCTGAACACTGTGCTAAGTAGTTTTTTCAAGAGAAAAGCATCTCTTTAATCGGCTAGACCAAGAGCAAGAGAACTGAGGCAGGTGAATGAAATATCAGCATTGATACTGTTACACCGCTCTTTTGAGACTAATTTCAATACATTTTCCAACAGATAATCAACTTTGTTGGAAAGATAATTAAAGATAGTTCAAATAAAAATTTAGAGTTTGCCTGATCCTTATTCAATGTCTTAGTATGAAATTAAATATGTCATCAGACATAGAAGCAAGAAAGGGTTCAGCAAATAGTCTCTGTGACTCAGTAGCTGTCATACAATACATTGAATGCATATAAGTGCGCCCTAAGAATTTCCCATCGGTTTTTCCCATCTGCTCTGATTATACTTGCTCAGAATTCCACTCTTACGCTTCATATGTCTATCTATCTATCTATCTATATATATATCTACAAAAGGTAGCAATACAGTCTCTTGCTCCTAAACAGGAAAACACTAATTAATGTAGTTTTAATGCCTTTAATAGTCTAGAGTTGGTGGACACCTTCTTTGATGCTGTTGATAGACAATGGCATCTTTGTAAGCTTAACTGTTTTCTACAGTAATGCTCAGAGAAGAACACTAAAATACTCCAAAACCACACCTAGAAAAAATTTTTGACAGCAATTTCTTACCTGGTTTTATCTCACAGATCTCAGAATAGTTACTTGGCAACACTAAGGAAAATGTTCAAGTGGTGTCAATACTCCTTATACACTTGTGAAGCAATTTTGTCTCTTGAGGTAAAATGGCACCAATTAGATATCTGAAGACTCTGCTGGTCTAATCTTTTGTCAGCAGGCCTTGCTCAGGTCAGCTATGAAAAGTCACTGTTTATAATTTATTTATTTTTTTAATCTATGGGTTGTAAATGTTGGGGATAGGGAGAAGACTACGAGGTATTGGTATATCTCCACTCAGCTCAGATCTTTGCGTGCCTCATTTCATACCTGAAGAAGTTCTGCAGACAAGGGGCAGATATACATGCACGCCAGGCTGCAGAATCAGGCATGCCAAGTTTACCATAGTGTCAGTCTCCAGCCGAATCAAAGCTGAATTGCATCATTTAGGAGATGTGCCTGTCAAACATGGGTTATGCTGCCTGACTTCTGTTGGACCTAACAAAGCTGAAACTGAACTATTTCACATACAAATTGTGGAAGAACTTTTTCCAGAATCAGAAATACAATGAAGGACCAAAACCCCCCTTTTTTCCAAGTTTAGTTGCACAATATTCTTGGTAGTAATTTTCAATGAATTATTCCCTTCTCACCTCCTTCTGTATTCAAATTTGGTGAAGAATGGCAACTAGTTGAAAGAAGTTTATTTAACCAAAGAGAAAATTTCATATTACTCTTGGAAACCATCTCTGAGCCAGCTAATTTGGAACAACAAATTTCATCTCTGACCTAGGATGAACTCAAGGCAATATATCATTAACATGTGTATAGACATCTACAAAACATTCCTAACTTACAAACACACAGGTAATCCAGGTTTTGATTTGGGGAAGAGGATGTTTACACTTTTTTTGTTGTTTTGTTTTGTTTCATTTTGTTTTGTTTCCTGACAGGCAAGCAGTTTGTCTTTGTCTTTCATTTATGAAAATGTAAAGAAAAACCAAAAGTAGCACACTGATTCACTATCAGTTATCAGTTTACTTACCTGTTTCATTGTAAAAATGGGATATGATGCAGACATTGTGTCCTAAGTTTTGAATTATCCCTTAAATCTGGAGTGCAGTAATACTGAAGCTGACAATTTGAGGCACAAGGATGCTTTGGTTTGAGGCTCTACCATCCATTGCCGTCTTTGGAATGGATGTAAGTGGTTCAGTATTCATTTCTTTCTTCAATCTATTTAGAAGTCTGTTAAGAGTTGAGCAACATTTACATCTTTTCACAAATGTGTATACTAGTACGTAATTCTTTGTGTACTCCCCAAAGTAAAATTGTTTCTGTGTTGGGGCAGGAAAAAAAGTGTAAAGAAAACTATGATAGTAACACAGAATAATACCTGCTATGATAAAATGACTCTCTGTGACTAAGCAACTGCTTCACAATACCTTGCCATGCCTTGCAGAAGAGCAATACTATAACTGAAACTACTCTGCAAAAAGAGCAATGCTATGAGACTAGGACTTGTTTAGATGCTTTATTTGTTCTGTTTAAAAAAGGTGATACAGCTTTCTTAGTTGAAGGTCCATTTAGGAAGTAATTAGTATCTTGATTTTAAGACTGCTCTTTTCCTTGATGGCCTTTAAGAAACTGCTGGCCTAAAATTATTCAACTTTACCTTTCTTACATATAATTTTTTTTCTTTAAACTGAGGGAAACAACGTAACTGTAAGTACAAGGAATCAGGCTAAAAGCAGCCTCTACATTCATTCCTGCAACTCTATGCAAACGAGTAGAGAAAGATTTGGAGGGCTTTCTTTGGACAAATGTGGAAGCAAAAGAGTAAGTTTACTTTTCAAAAGTAATTAACTCAGTAGACTATTATCCCTATAAATGGATAGATTATATGAGGAACAGGAACAAAATCTCAAAGCCAACCCTTTTTAAGTTTACAGGAGGACAAAACAGATAAGATTACTCATCAGAAACAAGCAATTGCATTAGAAAGTATGATAGCACAACACAGTGAGTAGTCATAGTACCACTTCCCATTCATAGTCTTTGATGACTTTTACAGAAAAACCCTCAAAGTTTTGGGGTTTTCCCCTCCTATGTTATTTGTAGAAAAATTTACAAGGCTCTCTGAAGTACTTTCTGAAATCTGTTCATTTTGTGCATTAGGAATCCATAACTTTAGTTTGAATGATTCTTCTTAAGTTTTAAAGAAAGAGGAAGGGTGAGATGATGTTTAGTGCTGTAACTCTAGATTCTGTCATCTATCTTTTGCATGTCCTTTACTTGAAGTGCTGTATAATTCCCCTCATTAAATGGAATATATTTTGTTTAATGCTATCAGACAGCAAACACAGAACAGCACATTTTCACATGCAACAAAAATCCTTACCTTCCTTTCCAGATAACTTTGAATATAAGGTGTTGTTGAGCTCTGACAAATCTTGGGTTTTCATAATGTGTTTTAAAGTAACTTTCTAAGGCATTTGCTTTCAAAAACGTTTAGGCACCTATCTGCTTCTTGAGTTGACTTCCAAGGCAGAAATACATTTAGAATTAAAGATCAGTAGTTTATTAAGTTGTAATTTTATCTTGTCAGTGTAGCTGGTACCTTTCCAGCTTGTGCTGTTCCCTCCCAAGTGTCCTCTTTCACTGACAGTTCACTGTTAACCTACGGCAATTGTATTTCTTTACTTTTAGGTAGTACTTCAGTTAGAATTTGCTGGAATTTCCATTAGATTTGGTTCTTTTTCATAAACAATTACTAGGTCTGCTTTTTGCAGCGCTGCAGGGTTCTCTGTTATTTGCTTACTAGCTGATGGAGTCTGTGTTTTAAAAAACTATCAATCAGGAAACTCAAAGTGTCTTCCTGAATTTGCTGTTATCATGCCAACCACTGTTTGTGTTAACTCTGTCTAAGCAAGTTTTTAATAATAAATCCAAAGGCAAAAGTGAGAAGTGAGAGACTGGAAGTTTGATACCAAATGCTACAGTGAAGCTCATTGCGTTTAGTATAAAAGTACTTGCTGTACCTCTGTATAAAGCCTTGACAATGTTAATTGATTTTGCTAGGCAAAAATGTAATAACATTTCAAATTGTTCCAGGGATATCACGTTCAGAAATTTGATAAAGGCTCTCAAATTCTTTCTTCAAACCCAGATGTCTATGCTGAGAGATTCTGCTATTCAGTCCTTTCTGTTATTGTTATTGCCAGGGTGAAGGTGTTCTGGGTCAAAAATCTAGTCTGCTCTCCACCTCAGCTACTTCCTTTATTCTGCTTTAAAGAGTTTTCCTGGCACTATACTTATAAGAAATGAATTATTTTCCTGTTCTTATTGTCAAAAGCTCTCAACACTTCTCTAATCTTGATATTGATCTTCACCTTCAGCTTTCCCAGATTTTAACTTTCTATTTTTACTTCCTTGTGACTTGAGACAATGCACTGGTTTGTCCTGGATGTTGAAATTCTTTTACAGAGGGATCACGAGGTGTTAGGGTTGTTTCTTTCTTACAGTGGGTAGTTACTATTACTTGAAAAATCTGTTTGTTGCTTTCTTGTTTCATTGGTGTTCCATTCAGAAAACAAAGCAACTAGAAATCTAAGTAAAGAAAAAATTACAAGAAGTTTCTCCCATTGATACAATGGAGGAAAAATATGATAAACCTGAACTTCTGGAGAATGAGATTGAAGATGAACACTTTTTAGCTGGAGTGATCAGCTCACAACTAGGAGTCAAGGTTGTGAAGGTATTCAGTGAGAGGAAGCTACCTGCTTGCCTGAAAACTGTCACCAAGTTCTATTTCATGGAAGAGGAAGGAGCATCACAGCATGCTGAGTTATAATTCACAGAAAAATAAAAGGTCTTGGCACCTTTATCAGAATGTGCTAGCCACATTGTGTGCTTCTCCATCCAGAAGTTGTACCTGTGTTTTCTGTCACCTCTGCCTGCTTCCAGTTTACCCAGTCAGAAAGTCCCCACTTTAGCATCTGTTTCTGATTGTACTGTATCTATCCTGCCTTCTTTTGAGAGTGTCCAGAAGACCAGGACACTTCTCAAATCAATGAAAGGTTTTATTCCATATTTTAATAACAATATTTTTTTAGGGTACAGAATTGTAATTAATTCTGAATACTGATGCAGCTTGAATATGGTCTGACTTGGAGAGGTTCTGACAAAACCTATCTGCAGTGGGTTGTTCATTTCAGGGATTGCTCAGGGAAGACCTCAAGACATAGTATCGTTCTGCCACTTGTCCCTTGATATCCTGGTGCTGACAAGTGGGCCAAGCACAGAGTTTCAGAGACAGCAAGCAGGTCCACCTGGACTCTGCACTGAGGAAGTTGCCCAGGGCCACTCTCTGAGGTGCTCTACAGCAGCTGGAGTAAGACATTAGCAGGAAGCAGCATGTTTGGAAGGCTGTTTTGGACTTTTGTAGTTAATAGAGATATTAGAGAAGAGCTGTACCAAGTGAGCTGATGGTTTGTTATATTTTTAAAGGAAAAACTGGACATTTTCAACTTACAACAAAATGGTAGAAACAACTCCAGCCTACACAGCTTCAAGGCAGCTCGCATTTATTCTGAAGCTCTTCACATACTAAACTGTGATCTGTAGCTATGCATTTTGGCATCTTAACCATATGGATGCCATAGGACATTGCCACTCTTCAAGACATAAAATCATACCAGAAAACCAATTTGAAAAGCTATCAGAAATGTCTTACATGAAAAGAGTTAATTTTATTGCATTCCCATGTTTTTCTTCTTTTTGTAAAGTCAACCACCACCAGAAAATGTGGATTAGTAAATAGCTTCTTGAGTAACCATTGATGTGCTGTAATCTTCTGGCATAAGGTAAAAGATTCTGCACATAAAAGACTGGAAAGAATTTTTATTTAATATTTAGATGTATTCCAGTACTAAATTGTGTAGGGATTTAAAATCTCAGCATTAACAACCTTTGTTCTGTTTTGTTTTGTTTTCTTTGTCATGTTTCCTCAAGAGTGGGGGGGGAGGTTGTTGCTTTTTAAATCTCTTTCTTATCTTTTCCAAATAAAAATGTTGTCCTCATCTCAAAAGGAAATTGAGCAGTCTGGTATAATACAGACAGATCATGAAGAGCAGGTGTTAAAATGTTTAAGAGAAGAGTGAAAAAGTATAAAAGTTTGATCCAAAGATCCAGTATAACACAAACTCTCTGTGATTTCAACAGTCTTGTTCTTCTGCTGGAAGCTGTATATATGGGAAGGAATTAAGGTTTGGGTTTTGCACCAAGAAAATCAGTGAAGAAAAATAGCGAACTAATGTAATTACATTCAAGTAATTTGAATGACTAAGCATTTAAATTTGTAAATAGTGTAGGAAACAGAGTAGAAAGCAACTATTACTAGGGAAAGGCCATTACAATTAAACTAGACCAAATTTAGGGTAGGATTTAGTCTTGGGGCTTAGTCAGCATGATTTATGCTTACAGACCAATGCAGTAAAGTACCTCAGAATTTTCTATGAGGCTTTCTCAAGTGAAAAATAAAAGTCATTCATTACAACTTGAATGGTATCCTTCATGGTTGAGAAAAATATATTAAGTGTGCTTGATCAACATTTGCAAAAATGTGCTCATGAATAGTTACAACTGTTCAAAAACTACAACAGCAAAGAAAAATAATAGGCTTTATTGTTTTGAGATAATAGGATAAAATAAAAATCCAGCATTTCTTGGAAGTTTTGGAGTGGGGTCAGAATGCATAATGAAAGAACTGTGAAATCTGGACCCAGTTGTACTACAGCTGATCATGACCCAAAACAGCCAGAAATTTCAGGAAAAAATTATCACTTGTCATATTGGAGATTTTTATCTTTGCATTCTTTTCCAATTTTAGCTATCCTACAAATACATACAGCAAATTTGCACTGCTTTACAGTACTAACTGCATAAGAATGTGCCTGGAATTAAATTTAAACAGCTTTTAGAAAAAAAAATTGTGTTATATTCTGCTCCAGGACACATGAATTGAATATTCATCAGCATCTATGGCTTTTTCTAAATCGCTCTTACAGAGATTTTGGCACAATGAGAACTCATTAGATTTGACATCTGAATTTTCAAATCCTTTTAGTTTACAAATAATGGATAGTAGATAAAGGTGAAACATGCCCAGTGCAAATAGTTTCATCATTTCCAAGAGAATTGCTTAGACATAGCATTATCACACAGTGACCACAAAAATGGAATTAATAATTAGCCATGAAGTATATGAGACATGAAGCTTTCTTCTGGTGCTTGCTGCAGAGGTTACTTTCCACTGGTGTAGCATACGAGAAGAAATACAAGGTAAAGGATGTCTATCTAAGGATCTTATAAAAAAAAAAAGAAAAAAGGACCAGTAAGACCAGTAAGAGAGGTGTTTGCCTCTGAGAAGAAATTGATAGCAGGTTTGCTATGTGCTCTTGTTCTCAGCTAAATTTAGGATCACTAAATTAAATCAGCCCAGACTTCACTGTAGTTTCACTGTGGAAAGTTCTATCCCTCCTTCATCTCATGTTTTAAGACTGCTAAGCGTAATTTCTCACTGCATTCACTTTTAGGTCACCATAGACTACTGTGTATTCCTGTGGAAGGTTTGCTTTTGGACAGAAGAGAACATGACATTGGTGACAAATTTCTATGCACCTGGTTGCAGGGGCTTTGAAGTTTCTTTATACCCTCTTTGTTTTGTTATCCATAATACAGAGAATCACACACAGAATAGTTGAAGTTGGAAGGGACCTCCAAAGATCAACCAGTCCAACCCTCCTGCTCAAGCAGGGTCATCTAAAGCACATTGCACAGTATCACATCTAGGCAGGTCTTGAATATCTCCAGAAACAAAGACTCCACAACCTCTCTGGGCAACCTGTTCCAGTGCTCTGTCACCCTCACAGTATCACAGAATCATAGAATCACAGAATGGCCTGGGTTGAAAAGGACCTTAAAGATCATCTAGTTTCAAACCCCTTACTGTGGGCAGGATTGCCAACCACTAGAGCAGGCTGCCCAGGGCCCCCTCCAGCCTGGTCTTGAATGCCTCCAGGGATGGGGCATCCACAGCTTCTCTGGACAACCTGTTCCAGTGCCTCACCACTCTCCACGTGAAAAATTTCCTCCTAACATCTAACCTAAATCTCCCCTCAGTTTAAAACAATTCCCCCTCATCCTGTCACTATCAAGCCCTGTAAACAGTCGCTCCCCCTCCTGTTTACACTCCCTTCAAGCACTGGAAGGCCACAATTAGGTCCCCCCAGAGCCTTCTCTTCTCCAGGCTGAACAACCCCAACTCTCTCAGCCTGTCCTCATAGGAGAGGTGCTCCAGCTCTCTGATCATCTTTGTGGCCCTCCTCTGGACCCATTCCAAGAGCTCCACGTCTTTGTTGTGCTGGGGGCCCCAAGCCTGGACACAGTACTTCAGATGGGGCCTCACAAGAGCAGAACAGAGAGGGACAATCACCTCCCTCTCCCTGCTGGCCACCCCTTTTTTTAATGCAGCCCAGGACATACTGGCCTTCTGGGCTGCAAGCACACACTGCTGGCTCTTGTCCAGCTTCTCATCCACGAAGACCCCCAGGTCCTTCTCTGCAGGGCTGCTCTCAAGCAGTTCTTCTCCCAGTAAAGTAGTTTCTCCTCATACTCAGATGGCACATCCCATGTTCCAGTTTCTGCCTGTTGCTTCTTGTTCTGTTGCTGAGCACTGCTGCAAATAGCCTTGCCCCATACTCTTGACACTCTTTAGATATTTTTAAGCATTGATTAGATCCCCTCTCAGTCTTCTCTTCTCCAGGCTAAAGAGGTCCAGCTCTCTCAGCCTTTCCTTGTAAGAGAGATGCACCAGTCCCCTGATAATCTTTGTAGCCCTCTGCTGGACTCTCTCAAGTATGTGATGTCTCTCTTGTACTGGGGAGCACAGAACTGGGCACAGTACTCCAGATGTGGCCTCATCAGAGCTGAGTAGAAGGCAAGGATCACCTCCCTCAACCTGCTGGCAGCACTCTTCCTAATGCAGCCCAGAATACTGTTTGCTTTCTGGGCCACAAGGGCAAATTGCTGTCTCATGGTTAACTTGTCCACCAGTACTCCCAGGTACTTTTCTGCAGAGCTGCTTTCCAGAAGGTCAGCTCCCAGCCTGTACTGGTGCATGGGGTTACTCCTTCCTAGGTGCAGGAGCTTGTAGTTGCCCTTGTTGAACTTCATGAGATTCCTCTCCGCCCAACTCTCCAGCCTGCCCAGGTGTCTCTGAAGGGCAGCACTGGTGTTATCAGCCACTCCTCCCAGCTTTGTATCATCAGCAAACTTGTGGAGGGTGCACTCTGTCTCTTCATCCAGGTCACTGATTAATAACTTGAACAATATTGGGCCCAGTGCTGAACCCTGGGGGACAGTACCTACAGGCCACCAACTAGACCAACATGATAGAGAAGATTCTTAGAGCAAAGTCTAAGTGCTACGACCCATCTTAGAGATAAAAATTCATCCAAATATTTTTAAAGCAGAAAGAGTGGTTTTTTGAGTCCTTTGAGCCAGTGCTCCAAGGAAGTGAATCTGCACACACTTTCCAGCACAGTCACCTTCTGAGGTTGAATGCCTGATTCGAACTCTGCTAATACTGATTTATGTCAGCTTAGTTCCAGGGACTTCAGAGAAATTGCCATGGGATGACAACTGCCCTCATTAAGCAAGTACATACAGCATGATTAGTATCAGCTTAACACAGAAAGGTAAAAAAATCCCGAGCTCATTTTAGGATATCTTCTAAAGTTTGACTGCACTTTTCCTTGTACTGCTCCAATCTATTTTAATTTCTGGGGAAAAATAAAACATCTTTTGGTCTGTCAGTACACATAGGTACCATATTAATTTTCCAAAGCTTTTTGTCAGTGCAAACTTTCAAACATCAATAAAGCACACAGCACATTTCTGCTGAACACAAGCAGTCCATATCTTCCCAATGTAAGCACACAATTACATGTGTTGTGGTTTTGTGTGGTGGGCTTTTTGCTAGCAGGGGATGGGCTCCAGTGATGGGTCCTATAAGTAACTGCTGGAAGTTCCCCCAGGTTCAAGGTTTTAGAAGCAGGGGTGGAGCACTACCGAGATGGCCCCTGTGAGAAGCTGCTGGAAGCTTCCCCAGCTCCAGGCTGGACCTGCCTCTGGCCAGGGCTGAGCCAGTCAGCGCCCCTGCAAAGGACATATTGAAGAGGGGGCAGAGCACAGAGAGCGGTAGCATGGCCTCAGGCAGAGCCCAGCCTGGCTGTTCCATCCGTCCAGCTGCCTGCTGCCTGCCCAGCCTCTGCCATGGCCCAGCCGACCCAGCACAGCCCCTGCCCGAGAGCCAGGAGCTTCTCAGGAGCCAGTGAAAGAGACTGCACCAGAGAGAGGAGTGGGATGTGAGAGGAACAACTATGCAGCCATGAAAGTCAGTGAAGAGAAAGGAGCGGGAGGAGGTGCTGGAGCAGAGACTCCCCTGCAGCCCCTGGTGAAGAGCATGGGGACACCCACTGTCCCTGTGCAGCCCATGGAGAGCAGAGCTCACCTCCAGCTTAGTGAGATGGAGCCGTGGAGGACCCCACGCTGGAAGAGGTGGCTGCACCCGAAGGAGGCCGTGACTCTGGAAGGGAGCCACGCTGGAGCAGTCAGTGGAGAACTGCGGCCCGTGGGAAGGACTCACGTCGGAGCAGTTTGCAAAGGACCCTCCTGTGAGAGGGACCCCAGGCTGGAGCAGGGAAGACTGTGAGGAGCCCTTCGCTGAGGAGGAAGGAGCACAGTGACAACATGTGATGGACTGACCACAACCCCCATTCCCTGCCCCCTGCGCTCCTGGGGAAAGAAGGTAGAGAAACCGGAAACAAAGCCTTTGGGCCTGGGAAGAGGGGAGGGGTGGGGGAGACGTGCCTTTTAAAGATGTTGTTCTCTTTCTCCTTATCTTATTCTAATTTTGATTTTTAGCAAAATATAAATTGTTTTTTGTGCTTTCCCAAGTCACATCTGTTTCTTGCCTGTGACCATAAGTGACAAGTGAACCCTCCCCTGTCCTTGCCTCAGCCCATGCGGTTTTTTTACCTTTTATTCTTCCAATTCTCTTCCCCATCCCACTGGAGTGGAGGAGGGAGTAAGAGGCTGTATGGTGGTTATTGCCGGCTGGCCTTAAAACCTCAACATTGAAACAGACAGAGTGACACCACACCAAAATTAGGTAACCTAGCTTAAAACCAGGACCACCAAACATAGAGGAAGTCAGCAAACAAAATTAGCATTGTCGAATGTACTCAGTACTGAGACAGTCAGCAAATTTAGAAGGATCACATACCAATTAGATGAGACACACCAACAGTTTCAGGAGCGATGGCACGGTTTCTTGGAATCCTATGACTCAGCAACATTATTTGAGTTGGCGTAAGATTGGATTTTAAAAAAAAATATATTTTTGCAAGTCTTGGGCATCTGCTGCACGTGTCACTAGGCCTGTTGCACTGAAACAGATAAGGATCTTATCCCCTGTTTTGCTAATGTTTATATATTTTTTTCTTGTTTTTATGTTAAGTAATAAAATCCCTTGAGTGGTAGAACAAACAAATGCTTGCAGTTGATCTGCTGCTGGAAACGTGCCTGTTGCTAATTTCACTTCTTTTTCCAGGACAGTATTGAAGTAGCTCAGTGGCCAATACCAGCTCAGAGGGGGCTTTTGTTCTCTTTGTTGTGGATGCTTTTTAACTTGTTTTACAGAAAAAAATGAGTAAGAGTCCCTGGAGTTAAAAAAACATGACAAAACTTCTGACATTCCCAAGAATATTCTAGAAACCCACAACCCTAAGGGAACAGGGAGGTATGAGGCCTGGATCCCTCTTCAGCAAATGCAAAGTCTAGGGAGAACCTGCTGTTACTTTTTTCAGTGCTTTCCTCTTGCTGCAGAGAGAAGGAGGGGATAAAGCCTCAAGGCTGTTTCACTCAACTCTTGCATTGTAGACAGCAGGTTTTACTGTTTCAACATGTTGTTCCATAACAGAACTTTTTCACCTTCACTGAAGAGTAGCTGATACATTCACCAACATCCCTGAGTTTTCTCAGCTTCTAACCTTGCAGTAACACCAGTAGCTCATAAAAGATGTCTTGCTGTTTTCATACAAAGTCATCACCATCAAGCAGCATTAAAAATAACAGAGTCCAGAAGGTAATGTGCAATGTGTCTTTCCAAAGTGTCTTTCCAATGCGTCCTCAGTAAATGCAGACTCACAAATGGTAGTCATCTTTGCTCTGAATCAGGTCTGGAGCATAACTTGATTATGGTTTTCAATTTTTTTTCAAGCTATGGCACGCATATATTTTCAGGGGCCACCACATTTATGCTATGCAAAGAATTCATTAAGAATGTGACCTCTTGGAGAAGTGTGGTCTGGCATCCTTTTTCATCCTGTTTCTGGAGTGCCCTTGCACCTCACTGCATCTTGCCACTGTGCAAAGATGCATGTTTGGAATTCCCAGGTACAATTTCAAGGACTAATTACTGGAGGCTGTAAGGAGACTCAGTGAAGCAAAGAACCTCCTGATTCTTGCATGAAAAATACAACCCTGCAGCAATAGGGATTTACACACTTACACAGGTTAAATGATGTACAAAAGAGGTGACACATTTCTAATACACTTATTAGATGCCATTTTTCATCAAGTGCTTCATGCCCTTTGCTGAGAAATAAGAGCTCATTTCAGGAGCTCAATGTTGCACAGAAAGCTTATGTTATCCTAGACATCTGGGTGAATTATTAACATGGCATCATGTCAGGTGCTCTTTGTCCCCTTTTTCTCTCACTCGCTTCTGATAATTAGTTGAAACTCAGCATTCAAGAATACTGCCTTTGTTAAATGCCTGCAGGATGAGGTAAGGCTCTAGGATTAATTCCAACATTTTACAGACCCACACACAGTCTAGCAGGGAGCAGCCTTCTGTAGATGACTCACTTCTTCCCTCCTTTTGACCCAAACACCAGTATATGAAATTTAGATGAGCTTTTACTGTGGCACTTACTAGGTCTGAGTTGGCATTCATGTTTGATCTCTATAGATTTTCGCAGAATAACTCCTCATTCACCCCAGTGTAAATGGGGCCTGAATTACAGTTAACATTTCACTCACAATGTCATAATTTTATAGACTTTTCAATTATGCTCCACTCCACCAAGAAACTAGGAGAGAGGATAACAGATGTTCTTCCTGACTTTGGGGTGAGATTTTCCCTACTTCCTGTGAAGAGTGAGCTTTACGGGGAATCTCAGGGTATTCAGTAACTGCCACGGCAATGTGAAAGAAGACTGCTTACCTGGTATCACAGAATCACAGAATCACAGAATCACAGAATGTTAGGGATTGGAACGGACCTCGAAAGATCATCTAGTCCAATCCCCCTGACGGAGCAGGAACACCTAGATCAGATCGCACAGGAACGCATCCAGGCGGGCTTTGAATGTCTCCAGAGAAGGAGACTCCNAAAAAAAAAAAAAGACAAAGAATAGAGAGGAATAAAATAACAGGAAACAGCGAATGCACAATTCTCCATTGTGGAGAGAGGTTGTGCAGTCAGGGAAGTGTGAATGTACAACTCTGCCATGCCATAGTAGTAGTAATTTGTGACCATGGCAGCTTGCTCTTAACAGGTATATATGGCACAGTGCAACTGAGAATCTGCTCAAGGGTTTACACAGAATTGGAACAAGGCTCTCAAGTGCTGTGAGCACAAAATCAAGGTAAGACAAATTTAGAAGGCAACAAACCACCACTGGAAAGTCTTCCAGATTATAAGCACCCTACAGAAGAGAAAAGATACTATAGGAAAAGCTTTTTTTCTCTCCTTTCTTGGTATTGATTTTAGCATAAAGACATATCCTAGAGCCATTAAACACAAAGAAACACCAGTAATAACAATAATAATAATAATAATAACTATTAGAGTGTCCAGTGGGAATTCATTTGATGCCATCTGTTGTGTTAATTGTGCAAAAACCAGATCCTTCCGTCTTTCCCGAATACAGAATTACATCCAGCAGCTTTGGCTTTGCTCCATGACCACAATCTTCCCAAGTCCAGTGTAAAACACAGTGGGTCTGCTTCCTGAGGATCCTTTCTATGGTGGGATTCTCAGGTGGCACAGAGTAACAAAGCCATCGATCTGTGCAGAGAGCATGTCTGGGAAAGTCGCAGGCTACAGTCATCCCTGGGCCACACTGGTTTCCAGTTGCTTCAGCAAACATTTTGCCATCGCAATGCTGCAGTTTACATGACCAACAGGCCCAACACCAGCAATCCCTTGGTCCAAAGGAGCATGAAGATGACTATTAGTCATAATTTCCCTTAAGAACCTTGTTTCTCTGCTAGCAGACTTCGCCATGTTTGATGACTTGAACAACAGCCTTGCATGAGGCTACAATTCACACAGTGAAGTAACAACTCCATCATTAAGGTGTGCAAAACTGGCCAGACTAAGAAGTCTGGCTTCACCTTGTTCCTTTATGTTAGATGTCCTGTTGGAAGTCACAGAGTGATGTAAAAGTAAAATGAGGAACAATGGGATTTGCAAACTCCATTTTTTTTGTCCTGTGAGCCACTGAGCATAGCCTCATGGACTGTCATGCTGGGGTTAGGGATCAAAGAAGAAACTATAAAAGTAAATGCAATGAAGCCACTATTATGTAAGTCTCTTTTAGCTGAAAACAAACTACCACCCCACTTTTATTCAGAGTAGGTATAACCAGCAATATATATAGCATGGCGGCCCACCAAGCTGAAAAGACCAACTGCCAGGACGAATTCTGCATCTACCCGTCTCTACAGTGAAACAGGACTCTTGAGTAGCTGAAACACACAACTGCAGGTAGTAGAAAAAGTGCAGCAACAAGTAAGAGGACTACAGTGGATGCTCTTTTCTTTCTGGTTCAACCATTAAGCAGCATTAGCTAGGCAATGTTGGTTAAGCTTTGTTTTGAGTAGTTATGATAGAAATTACTGGTATTGTGCAGATGCTATTTCAGTAGGTTCCCTAAAAATAATTTCATCATTTTAATACAGTTTCTCTTCAATATGTATCTAGATCACTAAATTCCTATCATATATAATTCTTTTGTGGACTGTAATAAAGTCACAGAAGAGAAAATTGGCACTGAAACTAGACAACTCTTACCCAGCATTCTTTCTCTGGCTTCTAAAGAAAATTTTTTTTTAAATGTGTGTGATAGAATGCAGCTTCCACAGATTTTAATCTCCCACAGTAAAAATCTCAATTTTCCATAAATGTTCTGACTCCTCATTTGGTAAAAGTCAAAGTGATAATGAAAGGAAAGTTTAGCGCAATAATAGCGCTATCTCACACTATTCTCACTTCCTTGATGGATAAGCTGCTCCAGTACTACTGCTTTAACTTGTGCCTAGGCTCATCACCCAGGCACTACTAATTTAACTTCCATTAAAGCAAGGTATCCTTCCTCTTCCTCCAGCTAAAGCATAATTACAACTGTGTGCTATGCAAGGCAGTAGGTTAACAAGTGAAATCACAATGCTCTCAGTCTTGTTATCATGGTTGGAAATATGTCGGCCACAGTTCTAGCAAAAAAATTATTTTGCCTTTTTCCAACAGATCTATGCTGGAATTTTCAGAGAATGAGGAGGCTAGGACACCCTGGTTTTAATGAGCTTAGTCAACCTCACTGTGTCCATTCCTGGAATAGCTGAAGTTAGATGATTTACAGGTGTAGCCAAGCCTGCAGTGTGCCCACTGACTGGCAAATTCAAGTAAATTTTTAGTCAAATGTAAAAAATGCATGATATTGAGGAAATGGTTATATTTTCTTCTGTCTGCCTAAATGTACTTGTAATGCTTTATCCTGTGTACCTAGTTGCAACCATGCATGAGATTTGCATTTTCTAGTTATAAAAAAGGTATGTTGGAACTTTTAACTAGACACTAAGCGTTCTTTGTTACAGTTCACTGAACTAGCCCATCTCATTTGTGAATCATTAATGATACTGACTGCTGGGTAAATTTACTTTGGTTGTAAATCTATAAATGGCATGGGAAGATGTGGTAGAATGATTTTTCATACTTAGCTTTTAAATGAGAACATTATAGTTTCAAGGAAGGTAGAGGAAATATATAAATTAACATTTTGTAAGGACACACAGGAATCTGAAAAAGCTAAACGTTTTTCTTTCGGTGTTAATAGTTTTACCATTCTGTTCCTGTAGCTATGTATTTTAGTGAGTGAGTATACACAGTCATGCAGAAGTTGTCCACTTTGAGACTGTCCATTATGGGAGAAGCTTCATACAGCTGGTTCTTGAGGAGGCTTATTTACAGTGGTTTATGGACAGAGTTCAAGAATCAGATAATTCAAAATGCATTTGATGTCACTTGAAGTGAAAAAGTGATCCAAGGTAGGAAACAGCAAGGCTGAACATGAAGAAGCATCTTCCTGAGGATCATGGCCCAGGAAAATGGACAGTTGTGTTTTCACACAGACATAGTCACTCTGTTACAAGGTATCTTGTAAATAGATACAGTAAATACAAATAGATTCATATTCAGAATGGAAGAAGGCTGTTCGGTTTTTCAACTCTCACTGAAGGAGACAGCTGTATAGCAAACAGACCTTTACTGAACTATTTTCCACTAGGGCTGAGTTGGTCTAAATTCAGGAACACCCTGTGTCTTTGGTACAGGTTCATCAGAGAACTCCTGTAACTACATACAAGCAACAAAATAACANTCCCCCCCCCCCCAAATTTCTATCTTGTGAGATGTTCTGATGTTTTAAAATGGGGTTTTGTTCTGAAATAGGAAAAAACCAAACAGCAACATTTTGCAGAATAAAAGGTTCAGGCAACTTTAATTGAGAAATTATGTTCTCTGGAGGAATACAGCTGTCACACGATGTCTTTACTACACTATTTTGCTGTAGGATGGTTTGTGGGACATTGGGAAAAATGTATCTGTCTTGGGCATCCAGAGAAAAGCACATGGCTTCAAGGTATTTCAAGTCACGTTACTCCCCACCGCACAGGGAATTTGTATACTTCTCATTTTAAGAGCTCTCTCTCCATCAAAAAGAAAAACTGAATTCTGAAACATTTGAATTCAGCAGCTGTCAGTTCTTCACAGTGGTTTGCAGGATTCATCAATAAAATTTGCTAAACCACGAGGCAAGTTTCCTACATTAAATTAAGATGCAGTGTAAATAAGAATGCATTGGCCAAAGTCCATTTTCAGTAAAGCTCTACTAAGCTCACATTTATAAGCCCAGTGAATTTGGGCTTAGTAGTTTTTGTTCTGCTTAGTAGTTTTTGCTAATAATTTCATAGTAAAATCAGCTAGGACCATTATTTTCAGAAGTGTCTTTGCAAACATAACAGGATTTTTTTTGCATTTAATTTCTTAGTTTGCATTTTGTCCTTAGATTCCTAGTCTACTTTATGGGTGTGGTAAAAGGTAACCTCTTATTTCCTAAGCATCCTAGATTCTTAGGGTTTTGAACAATATGGACACTAGCATGCATCAATTTATCTCTCTATCTTTTGTTAGCATTTTGCCTAATGCACAGTAAAAACAGGTGTTCTTTTCCGTATATTAAATGCTCTGAAACGAATTCTTAATTGCTTGAGTATGTTAGAAACAATAACCAGACAGAAATGCAAAACATCTTTACATGTTGTATTGTAGAATCACACGAACAAAGAAACCAAAAAAAAAAATTATCACAGCACAAAAATGTAAATAAATGTTCTTTTATTTCTGTCTCCAGCCAGAGTGTAAACACACATTGAGGCATTAATTTATCTCTACAAATCTCTAGCCTCACTATAACAATAATTAAATCCAGATTTAAAACTCTAACCCAAGTGGTTTTTTTGAATAAATTTTTGAGGGTTTTTTTTCTGTTTCTGTTTTCAATTAAAATAATCCATACAAATACTAGTAGTTTTCTGGTGAAGGACAATGGCTGGAGCAGTATTCTTCAAAGGCATCTCACAATATGTTCTACTGGCCATGTCATTGAGTTATAATTTTCCAGTTTTATTTTGTATCATGCACATACACCTTTCTGTTTTACCTTTTACATTAAAAATAATTTTATGAAACAGGACAAAAATAACTTATGATTATATGAAAAATAACTGTAACAAATCACAAAATTATACATACTAGTAGAGAAAAAAAGTGTAACAAATTCTTTTGAAAATTTATTTTTCATAGTATGCAACAGATGTCTTTAGAGTAAATATCAGACAGATATATAGTATGGCAAATGGAGTTCATCTTTGTGTATGCAAGCATGTATAAATATGTAGAATACTCTTCAAGGTTTAGAAAAACATACTCCCACTTTCTTTCCTCACCAAAGTGCTTTGTGTAAAAAATATTACACAACATGCTGCTTTCTGTACAGAACAAAGGGATTTTTTTTCTTAAATAAAACCCCAGCCAGCTAATTTTAAATTGTGATCTTTTTCTTTTTCTTCATCTGTTCCTAGGAAATTAACAAAACAAAAAAAAAAGAAAATTTCACACAAACAACAAAAAAGTGCTGTTTAAAAAAATCTGCTATAAAATGATCCACGGAAAACAGGGAATAAACAGTTAAAATGTATGTTTTATACTCATTCACACCTCTTCAAAGAAAGTTGAAAACAAAATACAATGTGACAGATGGCCTTAGCACTGCAATACTTCAGCATCCATTATTAGTAAACCATAATGCCTGCATGAGTGTGTATATACATAAAGGGAGATCCAAATACACACATGCACTCGCATACACTCACACATGTACACATGCACTTTGAAACTATAAACTCCAGTGTAGACCCATTTCTAATGCAGATATAAACAGATCATTTAAGTCTGAAAACAACAGAATTGTAGAAAAGAATTATTGTAAATAATTTCATTAGAATATTGTTTAATGTCCATAGTCTAAAATAAATTCACTTCTTAGATATGAATCCCTTTAGAAAGTTAACAATCCAGCAAATAAAACAACACAAAAATCACTGAGGCACAAGTATTTGCATATAAGCCAATAACTGGCACTATATTATGTATTTTCATAAGCACCATTTTTCATTGTACTGTGACAAACACAATTCCCTATTTAAATATCCCAAACACATGAGAAAAAAATGGTTCTTTTTCATAAAATTGTGCTCAGTGACATAAGCTGATCCCCAAGTCAGTCTGATTCCAAAGAGAATAATGAAATAATCATGAAGAATCCTCTTTGTCTTTGATACAGAAGTAAACAAAGGCATACCTCTCTACAGAGTGGTAGCCCACTCTCATATGCTTAATTTGATTGTACTCCAGCTCCTTCTTTTTAGGATTAAGGCTCATAGAAAGCTATAAGTATCCATATTTTATATAGATATGAAAGAATGGATTAATAATTTGCAAAAGTTTCCTTTGTAAAATGTAAATTATGAACCTCTGAATTACGAATACCCTTTTTGAAGTCTGTCTTGCCACCTTTCTTTTGGTCAGGATCTTTCATGATGTAAAACACCCTCTCTACTGGATAGCTTGTATAGTCAGATGTTAGAAAAAATATTTCAAAATATTTAAAAGTCTGTTAAAAGACAGATCTGAAGTCAGCAGCAATATTTCAGTTTTGTACACAGCAACTGACAAAATCTGGACAACCATGTGGTTAAAACAACCTTGAAGGATTTATATATACAAAAGTATATATGTACATATACATGTATATGTACACACCAGGCCTGACCCTGCCCTTACTGTCTTTGATGGAACGAAACATAGTCCTACACATTTGAAATTGAAGTGGTCACTGTGCCAAATTACTCCCGTTGAACCAAGTTATGCATGTGGAGTGACCGCAGAAAGGGCTTTAAGAGAGCACTAAATTAAAGCTTTTTTAGAAAGTGAAACTTGTTATCAATGCACTGGGCCAGGTCATACATTAATGCAAAAGGACTTTTCGCCTGCGTATTTCATAGAATCATAGAACGGTTAGGGTTGGAAAGGACCTTAAAGATCATCAGTTTCCAACCCCCCTGCCATGGGCAGGGACACTCTCCACTAGCCCAGGTTGCTCAAAGCCTCATCCAGCCTGGCCTTGAACCCCTCCAGGGATGGGGCATCCACAGAAGCCTGATGTCGTTTAACCCAATGCAAAGCACACACAGTAACAAATAGACCTACTATTGTAAGCTGAAGCACAGGGATATATTCATTTGTGGATGGGAGAGGCAGAATAAAAGGGGGAAGAATTTAGTAAAGAATTATCTGCACTTAAGTCACATTACTTCTTATGGTACACCATCTTTGTGCATGGTTTATCCATATATACTTCGCCTTAGTTGGATGAAAATCTCTCAATTAAATATATAACACATATACCTGTATATAAGAATATACTTCATAAATATAAACTTCAAAAGATTGCCAGTGTTTATAAACATCTGTAAATAAATCAATCTGTGTACCATAATGGCAAATTAAATTATTAATTTGACCAAAACTGCATGCAATAACTCTCAAAAGCTTCTCAGGATAAGAAAATGTTTGTATAAACATTTTTTAAAATCTGTCTTTCTAGATGAGTGATTTCAGAAACATAGTTATGGTCTAGCCTGTAAGAATGAATTTTGTATTTTGTTCTTTCTATTAAATCAGGACATGAGAATATTAAGATGAACACAACATAGTAAGAAGTCCACAAAATGGACTCTGTCTTACACAATGTAAGAGTTTCTCCCTAAGGTATATAGGATCACAGCGATGACACATCTCCACTGCAAAATACTGTTTTTAACTCATGCCCTTGTAGCTTTCACAAACGACAACCTCATTTGCTTGCATCATGCACTAAATTCAATGACCAGAGCCTGACATTCAGTGGAAAAATCAAAACCACCAAACCAGATCAGTGTTACATCTCTAAATAACCAGAGAGAACACAGCAAACTTAAAGAGTAGCTCTTCTTCCTGAAAATGTGTTCATGGAAATTAAAAATGTAGGACAACAAAAAAATCAGTTGAATCAATACAGATTGCTTTTTAAAAAAATCAGTGGAATTTAAGGAAGAACGTATTTTCTACAGGGTATTTTAAACCTTCCTACAGAGTGCTATAACACATACAGCAATAAAGTTCTACAATATATTTAAGACTTACCAGAAAGTTAACACATACTTATTTCTGTCTAGCAACTGTGCTAAATATAGACAAAGTCCATGTACCTTCTCATGTAGTGCATTTAACCCTTCATTGCATAAAATACTGGGTCAGAAGGAATATTGGAAAAATATTAATGGCCATATTGTATGGCCTAAAATACAGAAGGAAGGAAAGACACCTAAACTAAGGCCTGTAAGAAATCCTGTACCAATGATCTTTGGCTCCAAAAAGAAGCCACACCCGTACCTCCAATGGGGAGTGCCAGGGTATATGTCTGATTCCTCTCCCTTTTTGATGCTGGTGTGTGTTTAACTTTGGAGGCATCACATGTGAACAGGTTGTGCAAAAAGCTGCGGCCTTTGAAATGTTTGTAGTACGCTCTGCTTTTACCTCTTTTCCTTTTTTTTAAAAAAAAAAAAAGTTTTCTAAAGCTGTGTTCTTTAATAAGTCCATCCATTCAGCCTGAAAGGATTACAGCCAACAAGCAGTTTTCTTATTCAGTCTGTGAATTCCCTTT
Source organism: Syrrhaptes paradoxus (assembly GCA_013400615.1). Lineage (NCBI taxonomy): Eukaryota > Metazoa > Chordata > Aves > Pterocliformes > Pteroclidae > Syrrhaptes > Syrrhaptes paradoxus. The sequence continues at coordinate 10,028 of VZTO01015909.1, read as the reverse complement.
GAGAAATTAAAAAAAAAAAAAAAAGAAGGAAAAAAGTAGAGTCGCTGTGCCACAGATGAAAAGAAAAGAAGCAATTGCTAAGGTTTTGGCAAAGCCTGCTTTCTCCAAACATTCTCCTCCTCGGTTGGCTGCTTGATTCACACGATGAATGCTCAGTGATTGCTTTCTTCCTCTCCATTATGTATGTATATCAACCTATATCCCCATACATACACGGCCGTTTCATGGAGAGAAAAGTTTTGCAGACAAATATCAGAAGGACAAGACGAAATGGCATCAAGTTCCTGTAACTACATTTATATTACTTTAGCCTTCAGTGTAGACAGAAGAAAGCTGGCTAGAGCAACAATCCACTGCATTTACTTGTAGGAAACTGCTATCCTCTGGCACACTGCAAGCTGAATCACCAAATATACCTGTGGACCCCGCTGGAAAGTCATAAACTGGAAAAAATACCCGAAAAAAATTAATTAATTAGGGTAACTATATAATGAAGAATGTCCTAATGCTTATTCAGAGAACTGAAAATTACTTTAAAGCAAATAGACAAACAAAAAAACAAGCCAACACATGTATGAAATTAATAATTGCATAACTTACTGCTTACCAAGGGAGGAATTTCAGTTCTTTCAGAATCAAATCTGAAGTACAGCAGATTTCATCAGAACTAACACTTGCCTATTTAATGGGTACTGAAATTGTGATGATTTTAAAAATAAACTTCATGCTTTCTTATTGAATTTCATCATACCCAACATATAATAAGAGGCAACAAAATACTGTAGAACTAATTTCCTGTAAAGCAGACCCTGGCACAGAAATTACTAACTTCTACAGGCGACAGCAGTAAGCACAAGGGTAAATATTTGCAGGAAAACCTCCTGTCTTTTGGATTACATCTTTACATCTTTACATACTGTGAGATGCCTCTTTGAAATTACAGGTGCATTGGCTTTTTAATGCATTACTGAAGAATCAAGACGTAAAAGAGATTTCAAAGCGCAATAAATGTGAAGTGAAATCATCCTGTGCAGAAGGACAATAAAAGCCTTGGGCATCAGTTGTGCTCAGGCCCTAAGATTAGGCCCACTCTCTTGTCCTTATCCTCTGCACAGAGGTAACCTTCACACTTCCAGAGCAGCATGCAAGCCCCTTATGTACTTTTCAGTTAGGCAGAGACCAAGTCAAGTGTGCACAGAAAAATGTGCACCCAGGCAGTTCTTGCTATGGAAAGTGAATAAATTAAGACTGAGAAAAATCAAACATGCATAAAGCAAAATCAATGGTTTGAATCATCTCAGGTCCCTGCTAGAATATGTACAGCAGAGTGAAGTGGCTGTGCAAATATCACCCAGGGCTCAGTGACAGAGAGTATTTCAAAGCAAATATGCGAGTGAGTGACCTGACCCCTAGAGGTCAGAACCTTGAGAAGTCCTCAACAGTGTGCAGCCTGCACACAGACCAGATGTTACTGTGACCCCTGGTGACTGGGTCCCAATGCCAGCCCCTCCACAAAGGTCTGAAATCCATCTTGTCTTTGTGAAGAGTCAAGTCTGTCACAAGTCCCAGTTACATACACAGCCCACACAGATCTGCCAAAACCCACAAACTGTACACAACCATCTGCAAAGTCCCCACCTGTCATTTACCTGTAATACCAGAATGAGCTGAAAAAGTGTGATGGAAAATGCCAAGTCCTGCTTGGCCCGCTGATGTAGGAACTAAGCAGTCTTCAAAAGGAGGAACCATATTGCAAGAAACACCATGTTGCATATTCTTCTGAGTGTCAGCATAATGTGGAGGACAGAAAGTCTGAATTTGCCCATAAAAACCTACAACAAGGAGAAGAAAGTGGTCAGTAAAAGACCTGGACAGAGATACAAGGGATAGCATGCGGAACCGTGGCTGGCAGAATGATAAAAACATCGACTGAAGTAAAACCAGGACTTCAATTATTTTCCACCAATAAAGCAGCTTCAATATGAAGCTACCTAAGACTTCCTCCAGTTGGGACTAATTCAGAACACAATCTGCTTCATGGACATCCTGCTTCCAGCACAACTTCTAAGAGGCACTGACTGGCTAGAAGCTGAAATTTCTCTGAAAATTTCTCCCTTTACTCTGCAGTCCTGCTGTCTGAACTGGTACTCTCCAGATTTCACATGGGGCTGCTGCCTGAAAAATCTAAGAAAAAGCTCTAATTCAAAATAAAAGATTACCCAAGTAAAGTCTGAATAAAATCTGAGGGTTTGCCACTGATGCCAAGAAAGTTGGCTGATAGTGGGGACATGCATATGAGACTCAGAAGGGCTTCTAGCTGATGACCCATGGGGCCTGCTCTTTGTAAGCACAGGGTAAGAGATTTATCCACGTATTGATAGCAATGAGTCCACATGGATGAGAATTGAGACCACAGTGCCAAATGACATACAGAGATACCCAGCAGGGTTTACATTCATTAAGTTGTTTTTTTGTTCCTTAAGTGACATTTGAGAGAGGCATATAAACACCGAGTAAATTAACTTTCAAGTCCATCCCAAAATATTTATTTATATAACCAAAGCCACACTTCTTGGTAAAACAGACCATGAAATGGTTGGGTTTAAGATCCTTAGAGGGGGTCAAAGAGGGTGCACAGCAAGGTCTCTCCTCTGGACTTCAAGAGGGCAGACTTCAACCTCTTCAGGGACCTGCTTGTCAGAGTGTCGTGGGACAAAGCCCTGAAGGGAAGAACGGCTCAAGAAAGCTGGTCAGTATTCAAGGGCCATCTCCTCCAAGCACAGGAGCAGTGCATGCAAAGAAAGAGGAAGGCAGGCATAAATGCCAGGACGCCTCTACACGTGAACAAGGAGCTCCTGGACTTCGGCACAAAAATAAAATATATAGGGAGTTGAAGCAAGAACGGGTTAGCTGGGAGGTGTACAAAAACACTGTCCCAGGAGCAGTGCATGCAAAGAAAGAGGAAGGCAGGCATAAATGCCAGGACGCCTCTACACGTGAACAAGGAGCTCCTGGGCTTCGTCACAAAAATAAAATATATAGGGAGTTGAAGCAAGAACGGGTTAGCTGGGAGGTGTACAAAAACACTGTCCGAGCAGCCAGGGACCAGGTTAGGAAAGCTAAAGCCCAGACAAAAGTAAATCTAGCCAGGGATATAAAGGGGAACAAGAACTTCTACAAGTACATCGGTAATAAAAGGAAGAGTAGGGAAGAAGTGGGCTCTCTCTGGAAGGAGACTGGAGACCTGGCCACAAGGGATACAGAGAAGGCTGAGGTGTTCAATGACTTCTTTGCCTTGGTCTTCACTGACAAGGGCTTTGGCCACACCATCAAAGTTGCAGAAAGTGAAGGTAAGAACTGGGAGAAGGAAGATCCACCCACCCAATAAGCGAAGATCAGGTTCAAGACCATCTAAAGAACCTGAAGGTGCACAAGTCCATGCGACCTGATGAGATCCATCCATGAGTCCTGAGGGAACTGTCAGATGAAGTTGCCAAGCCATTAACCATCCTATTTGAAAGGTCATGCCAGTTTGCTGAAGTTCCCACTGACTGGAAAAGGGGAAACACAACCCCCATTTTCAAGTAGGGTAAAAAAGAAGACACGGGGAACTACAGGCCAGTCAGTCTCACCTTAGTGCCTGGCAAGATCATGGAGCAGATCCTCCTGAAGGCTCTCGTAAGGGACATGGAAAATGAAGGAGAGGTGATTGGTAACCAGCATGGCTTCACCAAGGGCAAATTGTGCCTGACAAACCTGGTGGCCTTTTATGATGGAGTTACAGCATCAGTGGACAACAGAAGAGCAAGTGATGTCATCTACCTGGACTTCTGCAGTGTTTGTCACTGTCCCGCACAACATCCTGGTGGCCAAATCGGAAAAATATGGATTAGATGGATGGACCACCCACTGGATAAGGAATTGGCTGGATGGTTGCACTCAGAGAGTTGTAGTCAATAGCTCAATGTTCAAATGGAGACTGGTGACAGGTGGTATTCCTCATGGATCAGTACTGGGACCAGTGCTATTTAACACCTTTGTCAGCAACATGGACAGTGGGATTGAGGGCACCCTCAGCAAGTCTGATGATGACATCAAGCTGTATGGTGCAGTCAGCGTGCTGGACGGAAGGGATGCCATCCAGAGGGACTCGGACAGGCTTGGCAGGTGGGCCCATACCAACCTTATGAAGTTCAATAAGCCAAATGCAAGGTCCTGCACATGGGTCAAGGAAATCCCAAGCACAAATACAGGCTGAGCAGAGAATGGCTTGAGAGCAGCCCTGAGGAGGATTTGGGGGTGTCAGTAGATGAAAAACTGAACACAAGCCTGCAATGTCTGCTAGCGGCCCAGAAGTCCAGCCGAATCCTGGGCTGCATCAAGAGAAGCAGTGTGGCCAGCAGATTGAGGGACTCCCTCTACTCTGCTGTCGTGAGACCCCACCTGGAGTACTGCATCCAGTTCTGGGCACCCCAACACAAAAAAGATGTTGAGCTGTTGGAGCAGGTCCAGAGGAGGGCCACGAAAATGGTCAGAGGGCTGGAGCACCCCCTGTATGAGGACAGGCTGAGAGAGTTGGGGTTGTTCAGCCTGGAGAAGAGAAGGCTCCGAGGAGACTTAATAGCAGCGGTCTTCCAATACCTGGAGGGGGCCTACAGGAAAGCTGGGGAGGGTCTTTTTACAAGGGCATGTAGCAACAGGACGAGGGGTAATGGATGTAAACTGGAAGAGGGAAGATTTAGACTAGATATAAGGAAGATTTTTTTCCTGTGAGGGTGGTGAGGGACTTGAAGAGATTGCCCAGGGAAGCTGTGGATGCCCCATCCCTGGAGGGGTTCAAGGCCAGGCTGGATGAGGCTTTGAGCAACCTGGGCTAGTGGGAGGTGTCCCTGCCCATGTCAGGGGAGTTGGAACTAGATGATCTTTAAGGTCCCTTCCAACCCAAAACACTCTATGACTCTATGAAACAGGGACACATAGGCAACCTAAGAGGCACAGACAGACAGTCTGCAGTAGGTTGGCCAGAAGACTTTTCTCATGGAAGCAACGTCTTTTCTCCTCCCTAAAAAATTGCTGCTGAGTCTAAGTTTTGGAGATTTTGCTTAGAGTCTGAAGGATGGCTTTTTTAGGTAAAAGACTGCGGTATGCTTTTATTTCTGTTTTCTATAATATGTTCTTAGAACATAAGTCAGAAATGAAGCCTTTATAAATTTGGTATTACAATTAAATATTTTAAGAACAACTGTGAATCAAGCTCTTCTCTGTCAGTGCTGTGGCTCCTTGTTCTCCCCACTCTTTTTCTGTACATAAAGGAAAAGGAAAAAGACAGTGCATTACTTCCAAGGTGTTAGACAGAAATTGTAGGCCTTGACTGTCCCAAAACAGGCCTAGGAGTGACACAGTCTCTGAAGATTTTATTAGTGAACAGCTTATTGCCTAAGGGCTGGTGTGCTATTCTCTTGATGAAGAGTATGTTGTGGTAAGTCATACCAAAAAGCCACTGTTAGAAAAATTACCCCCTGCCTCAGAAAGCATCTTAAGAATTTCTTGCATCTGAAGTTTATTCCAGAAAAATTACTGTCAACACAAAAAGCTGATATGCAGGGCTGTTTCCTCTTGCCAGTCTAGTTAACCAACACCCATACGGCAAAGCCCTTCCAGCTGAAATTCCTTTTAGTGTAGAAAGATCAATAAATAAAAAAAAACTACAACAAAATCTTCCTTAAATCCTTTTAACATCAACATCAGAAAAAAAGGCAAAAAAGGGAAGGAGGAAGTGAAAAGTATCTTTTAATGCATTTTCTGTGTATGAACTCCCTATTGCAGATAGTGGCTTACAATTCAAGAACTTAAATTGCTCCCCTCTCCTTAGGCATCTGTTTATTGTCTTTCGGATATTACGAAAAAGGGACAAACCTTATTACTTTCAGTGATTATAAATGTTCACAGATTTGACTTCAAAGAGCTTTTAGTACTAGGAAGGAATAAGGAATCCTAATCTGGATAGTTACAGGGACAGCCAGCTCAAGTTTATCCTTCCATGTGTTCAGGAATTAGCCTCAAAACATCCATACTATGTATTTAGCACATTTATAAAAGACATTCAGCTTTCACGCCTGGGATCTACTGATGTCCATGTGCAGTTACAAACCATGAGTAGTAAACAATTTAGTTGACAGGAGTAAAAGCTCAGCTCCCTACCTAAAGGTAATGGGATGTTTGGGTGAGCAGCATATGAAAAAAGGCTTTGGGGTACCATTTAACAGTTCAGAAAGGACCAAGGAGATATTCCAGGGGACAGGCAACTGTAAGCAGAGAAGATCCTTTTATAAGAAGCATGAAATACGGAATCACAACCTATCAATATTTGAGAGGAACATGTCTAAATATCCTGCATATTATATAACACCTGAATATAGCTACTGGCCTATTCATTTATTACTAGTAATTAAAAATGTATGCATGAGGGATCTACTTTTGAATTATGAGTAAAAAGTATTTTAAAAACAGAAATTGTATATTGGTGCAGTTCCACACCTCAACCCAAACAAGCTTTCCAACCTCAAATCTCTTTACAAGGATTGTCTATGCTTAGAAACATGTTAGGAACATAAGGCACTTGACAAACTTGTTCTGGATAATCCCTAGAAGCTAGGTGTATTTCCATTAACTTTCCCATGCAAGAGTACACATGAGACTGTTGTTTACTAAAGCTGCACTGGTGTTTATGTACAGACAATGCATTTCATGAATAACAGGGATGGAAAAAGGAGAAGGACTCAGTGGAAAACATGCTGAATCACTTTATGTGATATAACTGATTTTCTGACAAGTGGGAGGAGGGATGCATGATTTAGGAGTTTTATGATTCTAATTATTTTTCCTTTGAGACTAATTTCTGTGGTCTCCACAAGGAAACACACAGATACTGGCATGTGTAAGATGTGCTTGAACCGACATGGAAATTCAATATTTACAACCTTCAGAATAGGCCAGGGCTATGGATGGGAAAACACAGTCTGAACCTGCACCCAGGAACTCAGAAGAGACCTTATGTGGAGGTCTAGGAAACAATGGTGAGTGAAACATAGTCTTTGCATTTTACTTAGTAGTCTTGCAAGACACTTCTGTGTATACATAATGAGATCAATGGCGAATTTACGCATATAAAACAAGAGTTTAGATCAGGCAAACAGTTACATGAGAGAACACTGAAACAATTGTTGGTGTTGTGTTTGAAAACCTGCACGAAAAATAAATATTTTGACTTCATATAAAAAAAGAAAAAAAGAAAAGAAAAAAAAGAAAATAAATAAAAGAAAAAAAAAGGAAGAAAAATACAAAGTAGTATGGTTCCTCTTCCACAGTAGGCACAATTTGCAGACTGTGTGCTCACTCTAGAGAGACTGCACACTCACAGGTTTCATTGTCTTTTGCAGTGGGCTGCAGGCACTTTGCAGCCCTAGCTGTCAGAAGACGGTTTCAATCTTTTTTTTTTCTTTTACAGTTTAACTGAAACAAAACCGAGTCAGACTGCAAAGCATGTTAGGAATTTACAACCCATCAGTCCTTAAATGTTCAGTCCTGACATTTAAGAATCAACTGTAGTAAAATAAAATAAAATTAAAGAAAAAACAATAGCCATCCAAATCTTGACTCGGAAGCTACATAGCTATTGACAGTTTTTGCCTCCTTTAAAAATGCTTTTAAAATCAACTGTTCTCTCAATCAGAAATAGGACACACTGTGAAAGTTTACTGTTGAGTCAGACTAGTTACCAGAAACAACCATTTAAATCTATAGTGGTCTGAGCCAGCTGGCAAGACCCTTCAAGACCCATGCTGAAATGTCCTTTCACATTGCTCTGTGCTCATTCTCTCTTTGTGCCTTTTTCACAGCATCCTGTTCCTGATGCAGAACAATCTGGCAGTAACTTTAACTATTGCTAGCTGAAGTCTGGCAGAAAAACTACTTACCCTGGGGTTGAGCTATTGTGAGTCACATCCTCTGTGTTTGCTCATTCCCTTCTTAAGCAAAAGAATATCGTCTGGCAAAGTCTTATAAGCTTTGACCTATCGGTGCGTTAACTGCTCTGTTGCAGAAAGAACGAGGAAAGTGCACAAAGCACCTTCCTTAACTGACAGCCCCCCAGATAATTTTTTAAGATGGAAAGAGAGCAAAGAAGAATAATTCAGTTTTTCCTAGATACATATTCTTTTCATGATTCAGTGTCATAAATATCCATCTTACAAAATGGAGAGCCATAAATAAGAAAGAGAAGAACAGACCATACATTGTTCTCTTCCCCTCAGTTATTTAGCTTTGTCCAAATGTCTTTGTCTACATCTCCAGTGCACCAGGTCACAGTGCAGAGGTCTTTGAACTGGAGCCCAAACATGATACAGTAACATCTCCTCGCTTGGTATCAAGAGCTCTTCTCTTTATGTACATGGTGCCATGCCCAAGATAATCTACACTACTGCTGAATGTAGGGTAACATGAAACCATATGCAATTTAGGCCCTAGACCCTGACCATAGCTGGCCCCTTATCTCTTAGAGAAGTATCTGTCATCAGTTTCACTGGAAAAATAAAAAAGGCAAACAGGTTAGCTAGTGATGCTCCAACAACTGAATATTTCTTCTCAGGACTGCAACTCAGGATGCCATAATTTTCTCTCTGGTTAAACCATTTAAACGCACACACATACAAGGTTACATCAATTGTATTTCATAGAGTCATAGAATCACAGAATGGTTTGGTTTGGAAAGGACCTTACAGATCATTGAGTTCCACCCCTCCTGCCATGGGCAGGGACATCCTCCACTAGACCAGGTTGCTCAAAGCCTCATCCAGCCTGGCCTTGAACACCTCCAGGGATGGGGCATCCACAGCTTCTCTGGGCAACCTCTTCCAGTGTCTCACCACCCTCATAGTGAAAAATTTCTTCCTAATGTCTAGTCTAAATCTGCCTTCTTTCAGCTTTTAACTGTTACCCCTTGTCTTCTCACTGCACTCCCTGATAAAGAGTGTTTCCCCATCTCTCCTGTAGGCCCCCTTCAGGTACTGGAAGGCTGCTATTAAGTTTCTTCGGAGCCTTCTCTTCTCCAGGCTGAACAACCCCAACTCTTTCAGCCTGTCCTCATAGGGGAGGTGCTCTAGCCCTTTGATTAATTTTT
>VZTO01015908.1:65611-109060 GCA_013400615.1 Syrrhaptes paradoxus | reverse complement strand
ATTTCCTTTTTTTTTTCTTGTTGGTCAAACAACAGGAAACCAGCATATTTAGCTCAAAGTAGCCCATGAACTGAGTGGGGTCAAGCTCCATATGCAGCTTGGGACAACCTCCTCTCTGGGCTTAATTTCATGGGTTTAGTAAAACCATTCCTTTATTTTTTGCCAGACAAAAACTATTTACACAAAAGCTCCTTGATCTTACTTAAACACTGCTTGACATTTCTGTGCCATGATTAGAGATGAAATATGTATCTAAGTGTTGCACGTGCACATAAATAAAAATAGTAATATATTCACCCCATCAGTGTTAATCTAAAAGAAACTTCATCCTTTTACTCTGTCAATTCTAATCAAAAGATCAATATCCTAAGCATTAGGCCAAACCCCTAGTAAAACAGTATTCATACCATGTCCTGAGGCTCAGCAAGTGCAGACAAGAGCTAAGCAGTTCTCCAGTGAAAGCACTCTGCCCAGTACACTGAGAGTGGCAGCTCCAGAACTGGTGCCTGTGAAGCAGACATCTGCCCCACGATTCTTACACCACACACCAGAGAGGCTTCCCAGCACTCTTAAGACCCCCATGAGAGTTTGAACTGATTGCAGCAGCTCCTGTTGTGCCACCCCCTAACCCCAAGCATGCGGCTCAGGGGAGGAAGTAGAAGAGTGGGGAACAAAAGAATGCAGTTGAGCCTAGGAAGAAGGGAGGGGTGGGGGAAGGTGCTACTAGTCTTCTTGTTTCTCACTCTTCTTCTCTATCTTTAATTGGCAATTAATTAATCTTCTCCAAATCAAGTCTGTCTTCTCCATGATGGTACTTGGTGAGTAATCTGCCTGTTCTTANCCTGAATCTCTTTAAACAGCAATAGCAAGAGAGTCTGCAGCTTCACCAAAATGAGGTTTTCACTGTCCTCCGACATAAAAAGGTTTGTAAATACAGTAACTACATCTGTGCAGGAATCCCTGCTCTTACTCTTGAGCACAATATTATCTGGTACATGCTTCCAGGAGTTTCCTTCATCATTGGTGGAGATTTCTCACTTTGGGAATGAAACAGCCATATAACAAGAGAGATTACGGATACATACAACACACTGCCTGACACAGATATGTTCTGCTTGGTCAGGACCACAGTATGGAAGTGCAGAGAATATTCAAACTACCCTTCTATTACAAAAATTAATGCTTGGAGGAGATTATATGTCGTGTGTGGACCTGCATATAGGCTTTGGTAGCCCTGTTAAATTGTGGTGAAAATGTTGTATGTTGTTTTGTTAGGCTTTGTGTCGTGTGTTTGAAAAAACAGGGTAAACCAATGGATTACACTGTAACGTAGTGCTACTTCGGTGCTAATCCATTACATTAGGCAAAGCAAAAAAAAACCACTATATCCTATTAAATTGTGGTGCTAGCTACAACAGAGGAAACAGAGTATCATTTCAGGCTCCGATAAATCAGTAAAAGGCCATAGGTGCAACCTTCTGGAAATACAAGTATAACGCATGCTGTCAGAATATAAATAAATACAAACCAAATCCAGGATTTTCCAAAGATACAGATAGCCATATTTTTTTGTCTGCGGAAGATAAAAATTACCTATTTCCCTGGACCCCTCGAAGGAAGCTTTCAGCAACTAAGTGGCATTAAACCAGCAAATGATTTACTAGTGCACCGGGGTACTGAAATAGGGCTGGCTCTTCATGTGGCTTGTGAAGAGTCCACAGAAGACCAGGAACTGCACGTACCTGTGTGCATCTTTAGTAGCGCCTGAAGCAAAGCAATCCATTGCTCTCTAAGTGTTACATAAGTCAATATATGTCATGCAATATAGTCTGCTATAACTTCTGGTCCTTGCATGAATTCTGTGTTTTGAGTTTACACTCATTCTTCAGCTCTCTGCACACTCTGATCTCATTGCTTTTGTTCTTTCTCAACTTCTGTATGAAAATATGTATTTCAACCTAATAGTTTCTAACATGAGAATGAGAATTGTAGTTTTCACAGAAAACTGAAATAACACATTCTTTGGATATTTCTCATGTGTATGTACTTTCAAAACCACTGCACTGATACACAGAAGAGTGGTAAAAATGAAGCCTGGTATGAAAAATTATAAATTTCCTTTTTTTTTTTCTTGTTGGTCAAACAACAGGAAACCAGCATATTTAGCTCAAAGTAGCCCATGAACTGAGTGGGGTCAAGCTCCATATGCAGCTTGGGACAACCTCCTCTCTGGGCTTAATTTCATGGGTTTAGTAAAACCATTCCTTTATTTTTTGCCAGACAAAAACTATTTACACAAAAGCTCCTTGATCTTACTTAAACACTGCTTGACATTTCTGTGCCATGATTAGAGATGAAATATGTATCTAAGTGTTGCACGTGCACATAAATAAAAATAGTAATATATTCACCCCATCAGTGTTAATCTAAAAGAAACTTCATCCTTTTACTCTGTCAATTCTAATCAAAAGATCAATATCCTAAGCATTAGGCCAAACCCCTAGTAAAACAGTATTCATACCATGTCCTGAGGCTCAGCAAGTGCAGACAAGAGCTAAGCAGTTCTCCAGTGAAAGCACTCTGCCCAGTACACTGAGAGTGGCAGCTCCAGAACTGGTGCCTGTGAAGCAGACATCTGCCCCACAATTCTTACACCACACACCAGAGAGGCTTCCCAGCACTCTTAAGACCCCCATGAGAGTTTGAACTGATTGCAGCAGCTCCTGTTGTGCCACCCCCTAACCCCAAGCATGCCGCTCAGGGGAGGAAGTAGAAGAGTGGGGAACAAAAGAATGCAGTTGAGCCTAGGAAGAAGGGAGGGGTGGGGGAAGGTGCTACTAGTCTTCTTGTTTCTCACTCTTCTTCTCTATCTTTAATTGGCAATTAATTAATCTTCTCCAAATCAAGTCTGTCTTCTCCATGATGGTACTTGGTGAGTAATCTGCCTGTTCTTATCTCAACCCATGAGGTTTTTTTCCTTATTATTTTCTCCCCCATTCCTGTTGAGCAAGGTGAGTAAGAGAGAAGCTGGGTGGGCACCTGGCAGGCAAGTCAAGGTCAACCCACCACAACAGGTTTGAAGGTGGACTTCTTATGGTCAGCAGCACAGCAGAAGTAAGTGTACAAGTGAGATACACACCAGACATGGGGCACTTTCAAGTTAGCAAGTTGTGTTTTACACTTATTCACTATTTTTCTGTCTGTAACAATCACATATAATAAAATACGGTGGTATCTAAAAACATAGGGCAGGATGACAAGGTCAGCCTTTGATATAACTTTGTGACAATCTGCCTTCCTCAATAACCCTACACACAGGCCACGCAGGGAGGATGATAAGAGATTAGTGCAGAACTACACAAAAGACCAGAACTGTAGATGGCTCCTTCTGTAATCTTCCTGAGACGACTGAATTCCCTTATAGTATCTCACTCATCTCCGCTATGACAAAATCAAATGAATACCATCAATAGCTGCCAGGAGAGCATTTTAATCTCCCCAGAAACTAGATTAAAATGTTATTAATGGTTTAAATTGGCATTAAATGGGCATTAGAGAAACTGACTGACCACACGGGCTACTGAGGTGTCCTACTGGTTTACACTTTCCAGACACGGTCTTTGTTTCAGGTGGATTACAAGTCATAGCAGTAAGGCCACTGAAGTGCAAGCAGGTAGTGACCTCTAGATCGAGCAGATGTGATAGCGTTAGAAATTACAATGTGATGATGCAACATCAACATGCTGATGCAATGCAAAAAATCTCTTTATCACAGCTGCTAGGAAAACACTTAGCATTTCCACTCACCTGATGACAAGCCAGAACAGAGCAAGGGGAATTAACAATAATTGGAGAAAACCAAGTAGGATGTGCTTAAACCAACAGCCACACAGTCCTTTTATGTGAAGAGTTTTCAGATTTGTACTAGTAATTTTTTCCTTGACAGAAGTGACAGGCTTAACCCAATGGTCAACATTAATATGAGAGGAATGCTGAAATACAATCTAATGAGAATTGCACTCATCCCATTTGCAGGAAGCTGGCAGATGAAACAAGGACTGTTTCCTACTTTTCCAATAACATCCATTCTTAAAAGCCTGAGGTGTTTTTCCAGTCACAGACATTGATACCTATAAACAATATCATCTTAATTGAAAGAATTTTTGAAATTTACCCAAAAGGGATTTTAAGATTTGATACTAGCCTCTTCAATTACTGTTTACAGATATACTTTACAATACTGTGTTTTATTGAACTTATTTCATTTAGACCAAAATAGAAATCAAAATAACTTAAGTAAAGCTACCTCTCTTAATGCTTTAAAATTTAATCCCAGTTTGGAGTCACACGTATTGTATGCACTCAACAGACAACAATTTCTGTTGCTTACTAAGGTACAGCAGAGAAACGTAATCAATTTCTATTGTATTAGTGTGCTTTTTAGAGTGATACTATAAATCACACCTACTGCTTCAGGCAGGGTTGTTGCATTTCTGTTCCTACTGTTGTAGGAAGATGCCAAAAGTAGGAAAGTAGAACTGAAACCAAGAATGGAGGTACATGAGACACCGTGTATTTTCTTCTCTAATGTCCAAGATATAAGAAGTTCAAGGAAGAACTAACATTAAACTGTGATCAATAAAAAAAAAAAAACCCAAATAAAAAAACAAAACCAAAAATAATTAACCTGATTTCCCCCAGAGTTGGATAAAGAGGCAGCAGGCATAACACTAATGTAAATGGTGACCCACCAGTATATAGATGACAGTTGCCAACAATTAAAATGGAAAAGTCAGACTGCATTACACTGTCTTGGAAGAAACTGGGCTGATAGGTATTTATAGGGTTAGTCTTCATGCATTTGAGCAACATTCATCCGTACATTGTCATGCCAAAAAGAGGGCTTATAGAATTTAACAGAACAGCTGCAGCAAAGCAACAGATCTCAGTGGTTTTGAGAAAGAGAACATCAAGGATTTCACCTCAAAGTGAGATTATACTAAGGCAATGCAAGAATAACTGCATCCAAGTACAGTGTAAAATCCCAGCTTTAGCATTAAATGGTTTTCCTGCAGGATCCTTCCACATCTTATTCACCTCCAGTAAAATCAGAAAACAAATTTAAAACTACATGGATACAGCACAGTACAATTCTGGAAAAGGTATCTGGTTTTAAAAGCTCTTTCTCCTTCTACAACAACTGTCACATTTATCAAACTAACCACTGTGTCACTTTAAGGCTCTGGAAGATTCATACAGATGTTAAGAAAGAGAACTTCGATTTATTTCAGGCTCCTAGTCTGGAATATTGCTTAGTTGGTAAGAACACAAACATCAACCAATAAAAAAAATGCTTGCCTTCTGAACTCCTCAATCTCAAACTATACACTTATATGACAGATTAAAGTTTACACACAATTTCAGATAGGAAGAGGCAGCTTTCCTCCCCTGATTACAAAGGTCAGCTTACAGCTTTCCACAAACTATCATGTTTCATTCTTCCACGGATGCAGAGAAAATATTTTGAGATGCAAAGAAACATCCTCCAAATCACAGTTTAACCTACTGCACTGCTTGTGTATGTAGGAATGACCATGTAAATCCACTCAGTTCAGGAATTACACAGATTTAAAAGATTTATGCTATAATATATGTTCTTACTTTATCTGCATCTGAAAGCCAGAACATTTGAGTTCAAAGTATTATTCTCTAGCCATCTTCTTCCAAAGTACTTCCAATTTGCTTGATTTTAACGTCTCCTCACATCACCACCTGTCATGTCCCATTTCATTGTTCTTAAATTGAGAAAAAGTGTCTCGATTCCTTCAAATAATACAGAATCTCTAAGCAGCACAAGATTATCCAGTTGCCAGTTTCATTATTTGCTCAAGCAGGATAAGAAAAAATACACTCATTTAGGGAGAAAGTCTCCTTGTGTAAGCAAATATTCCACTGAACATAAGAAAAAATAACATCTAATCAGAACAATGAAGTATTTAAGTGATGTATTATCTTCCTGGCATCTGGTCTACATGAAAATAAAATCATACCATGATGAAGCCAATGGCAGTTTTCATAATTGGTAATAACAGGGCCAACCTCAGTTGCCATGAGTGAAAAGTGATATCTAAGTTTGCCTTCAAACAGTGTAGCTAACGTGCAGACAGCTGTACAAAGAACACAATACTGATTTAGATGGCATTCATGTTTATCTTAATGAGAGGTACAAAAATAAAGAGACAAACAACTTTAATCCAAATAACTTGTATCCCTCTGCCTCTTGATAGATCAGAGTAAGCTAGACTGCAAATAGTAACAGAAGAAAAAGAATGGATTAATTTGAAGATAGTGGACTTCAGGGAGCCTAACTAATACTACAGTTATTATTTTCAGAAACACTGTACAACTGGATCAGTTTCACGGGACTAATGAAGGGTTATAGTGAAAAAATCTGAATATGCAACAGTTAAAATTCTACCAAGTTACTGGGCAAGCTACTCTGGAGACCTCTTTTTTTCTTTTTTTCTTAATCAGGGCTGCACCATCTTTAAAGTTTATTTCAAAGGCTTCTACTTATTATAACAATAACACTGTTCTAAATTCAGGACCTCAGGAAATTCTTCCATAAACAAAGATTAATATATAATAGACCAAAATATTCTAACCAAGAATACTCATGGGGTGGATTTATTTTGTACGTATTACTCACTGAGTCTCATCAGAATAAGTAAAATTTGAAACCAAAGATCACAGGACAAGAACAACAACAAAACACTAAAAAAGAAATATCCTTAGCAATTTTAGTGGAAGAATTTCAGACCTATACAAACACTTTGATAGTTTTTAAAAATCTGAAGAGCATTAATTTTCCAAAACCAAAATAACAGATCAGAACAAATTTTATTATTGCTATTAACAGCTTTTGCAGCATTGCCTAGAAACTCAGTCTCAGATCAGAGGAGCAGCATGGCAGACACTGAGGAAAAAGAACATAAAAAATGCCTAACACAGAAAATCATAGCCCCTCTCCAAAAATGACCAAAGAAAAAACCCACCCCACAGCTTTTTTTCACCATATTAAACTTAACTTCTGAAACTGGGATTTCTTCACGGAAAGAGTGATCAGCCATTGGAACAGGCTGCCTAGGGAAGTGATGGAGTCACCATCCCTGGAGGTGTTCAAGAAATGTGTAGATGTGGTGCTTAAGGACATGGTTTAGTGAGTTAGGTGGTGTTAGGTTGATGGTTGGACTTGATGATCCTTGAGGTCTTTTCCAACCTTAATGATTCTATGACTCTATGAACCTGAACTTTTCAACGATTCAGGGGCTTGAGTTCATATTCAGCCTTGATAGAAAATATACAACATAAAATTTCATTGTCTGTTCTGATTTTGTTTTGATTGTTTTGTTTCCATTCATGTGACAATAAAAAATCTATTTGATGTACAAGACCTCATCATGCATCATGAAAACAATAAATAACTCAAATCCTTACTGTCATCATATGAATGAATAGTTTGTCTTAAATCCCAGTTCTAAGATGGTTCCCTTGTAAGTGGAGCTCTGTTCTAGCACAAAGCTCTGGTCCAGTCAATGCAGGAAGAGATTCAAAGCATGTCCAAGCAGCATGATTACCCAGCTGATAAAAGGCATCACTTTTTCCCCCTTTATTCAGATTGATCAAACCCATTCTTGTTGGTTAACAGAAAGAAGCAACCAAATATTGATTTATCAATGACATGCACTTTTTGAGAAGTGAAGACTTACACTTAGAAAATTATTGGAAATTCTAACAAACGCAAAATCTCTAGAGATGAAAATTTCCACCATTACATAGAATGATGGTATAAGCCCTTTAAGTTTTACAGGATGCTAACACTCATTGAGCCAAAAGCTTGTTATGTTTACAGAATTTCAAAGGTAAAGCAGTTTTTGCCTTAGATTCCATCCAATCAAGCTATCAGCAGGTTTGATCAATCTTTTTGCACCAAAATATGTTCTTCCCATTTGGAACACAGTTTACAACATACCTGGAAAACTGTTCTTGCAGCCCACGCATCTGAGCTCTGCTACGCTCCGACTCCAGTGTCACCTCCCGTAATCTTTTTTCACTCTCAAGTCGTAAATGTCTTTCTTCTTCCAACTCATGTATCAGCTTCTCACGCTGGAAGTCCATAAAAAAGCTATTTATTAATTGCACATGTAAAACATACTTTTAGCAAAAATTTAAGATTCAATTTGGGAAAAATCATCAATCAATCAAAATAATTACCCTAACTATCCAGTCCTATCCTTTTTTGTGTACCTATGTTACACAGAAGAGCAAACTTGAGATGGAAAGCCTTTCAGAATATCCCTATCATGCTGAGCTACTCTTTCTCGGCTCAGCTACTTCTTCTTGTCTCAGACTCACTGAAGTCAAACTTTTTTAAAAACAAACACCCATTCCCTCCTTCAAAACTCTTTTTCTTCATCTACACTCAAAATAAATGTAAAAAATCATATTTGAGGTCTCTGATATATCTTGTTTGAAGCAGACATGGGAAGCATGAAACAAGTCAAGAGGACAACTTGCCCGCCATCTCTTAATGTTTCACTCTCAAGAGCACAGAAGGACCTGCTTTTGCATCACTGTTTTTACTGTTCGGGCTGAGAGAAGGATCTCTATCAGCAGGACAGAGTCTATTTCAATCTATTTACTGAAACAATATGACAAAGAATACGCTTTAAAAAACTGAGTACCAATCAAACAAATATGAAATAAATAAAAATATCATTAATTAATTTTACTAATAGTTCTCAAAGGCAAACAGCATATGGTTGTTGCTAATTTTTACAACAGAGCACCAAAATCCCCACCCACAACATACTAAGCTACCTGGATAAGTCTACATGTGTCATGGCCCAATCTTTAAAAAAAAAAAAAACAACAAAAAAACCCCCAGAAAGAACATCATATGAAAGGGTACTTAATGTTCATAACCCTACTTTAAAAGTAGCTAAATGCAATTTAGGAGGAGCAGGGGAATGAACTGAAATTTATTAAAAATACTACTGTAATTAAAAAATGTATATACAGCCTTTTCCATGTAACTCTGTTACACTGAAATTAAATTAAACTGAATTTTTCCTTGTGCATTTAAATGAGACAATAAATCAATTAAAAAACCCAGACAATTTACATGGTACTATATTATACTCCATCAGCAAAGGAGTTCCAATCTCAGCTGTCAAAGAAAAGGTTAACTCATTGTAAAGTTACAGTGAGTCTCTGTGCCCATGGTGCAGGGCAATTTGTAGCCTGTCAGACAGTCTGATGTAGTTCCATTGCTGACCGAAATTTTCATTGCATACCTACAAAAATTTATCTAGAAATTATACATACAGTTTCATTAGAGAATAACAAAGGTATCTTAGCGTTAAGCCATTAAAAGGGTGAGACAGATTATTCGTACAAGTCTCACAGCCATAAATCTTACTGGATAATAATTGACAATAGCAGTAACCAAGGGACCAAAAATATGAACATTACCAAGTGGAAAAGGGATCTTGGAGACAGTGATAAATAAGCAGATGCCACAGAAGGAGGCTGCAAAGGATTAAATGAAATATCTATATGCTTGTGAAAAAATACGGGCAATTACTCAGAGAACAGAGGGCTTCTGCTGAGTTTGTCCTATGTAATATCTGGAAAATGGAAAACTGCAAAACAAGAGACAAATTACTGGAAAATACATACATTGTTCTAACTAAATTATCTGTTATTGTCCTTACTGTTACATAATCATGTTCTGCCAGGTGCTGGGTAATCCTTGGTTTCTGCCAAGCTAAGATGAGCAGAGAGCACTCAGCACCAGACAGAAGATACACAGCACCTCAACTAGAGAGTACAGTTCATGAAGGATATCTAAGGCTAATGATACGGGAAGGATATTCAAAGCAGTTAATGTTTCTCCATCTTAGATCCCATTGAGGCCAGCTTCAAAATTACACTGTTCCAGTGGCCCTTGAATACTGTTAACATCTTCACTTACAGAAGCATTTCACTGCTGCTAAAGAGACATCTAGAGCTTCCAAAGCATCAGAGAGCAGCAAGGAAAATGTCATTAAGAAATTGTAATACAGTTCACACAGGGCTTAAAGCAAGTTTTCAGAAGATACTGGTGTCTATAGAAATTGGGCTTAAAACCAAATATGTAACTGTCCCTGTAGCAACCAATAAATTACCTTGGAGGAAAATCAGGTCCTGGTATGAACCCCCGAGTTGACTCAAAGCCCCATGCTGTGCCTGAAGTACCCAATGCAGTGACAGTTTAACCCTGATAACGCACTGAAGACCAGAGATTCAGCCATGCCTTCAACACTCATTCAGTGTCATTATTGCCACAATGATTTCATTCTGACACAGTAACTACCTCTCTATGTCTGCTATGCTGACAATGCTCTGGGCCTCAAATAAACCTCCTTTCTACATGAAGTACAAAGCCAGATCTCCACAGGGGGTAGAGACAAAATGTGATGCTTCAGAAAGCAGATGAGTATCCTGTCCTCCACCTCACTTCCAGGATGTTTTACAGGTTGCACACAGCTCCACTGACAGTCCTGCAGAATGAGCGTGCCATATCTCTGTGCATGGTGGTGCTGCTGCTAATCAAAAAAACACATTTTCTCACAGAGGACAGAATAGACAGCAGAGATTCACAAATCGAAACTTTCCCCTACAGGTCAAAGAGCTGTATAAGCTATTTCTAGGTTTCATTTAACTCTCACTGATAGGTCAGAGAATGCTGTTGCTACCATTTACTCCTTCTATTCAGGTGAGGAAGTCTGTATCACCGCACATATATGTGATTTATTTTTTTTTAGAAGAAGAAGAAAGGACCTAGGAATTATGTTAAGAAAAGTACCCATAAACCAACAACAAATTCACATTACAAGAGCAATAATGTTACAGGAATTAAATGCTTAAACATTAAACATCTTGGAATGAGTTAAATGTCCAATTCCCAATCAGCGACCTCATGGGCAAGCATAAAGACACAGCATATGTTATGTTATATTATGTTATTCTCACAAAACTTATGCTTCTTTCAGGGTATGAGATGAACAACAAACAAGTCACATAGCTGCAAGACCAGAAACAAAAGCACCTATGACCCTGAAATTCAGGGTTCTCTTCCCAGCTACCAAAAATTTCCTGTATGAATAGGGAAACTGCCCACAGGATAGCTGCACAGCAATAAGACCATATGCCTTCATTCATGTGCTTCTTCACAAGAATTTACTGGCATCTTTGAGGCACTTCAGCTGCTTCTTGCAGAAAACAGATCTGCTTTCAGACAGATCGCAAACATTAAATAGTGTAGATGGCGGGGGGGAAAGGGAATAAGAGACCACTCACACTTTGAAAGTTTTCAGTCTCCAGGACACAAAATACTCATGTATACACACAGAAAGTAGCTCACAGCACTGGTGATCTTATCTACAAGGAAAGAGAACTACATTTTTATTCAAACCCCAAAAAGGCATAACGAAGTGTCACGTGAGAGAAGTGAGCCTAACATACAGAAATGCCAGGATCAGAGAGATATATACATATATTTGTCTCCTGGAAGCAGATAACACATCCAAATACTCATGTAAAATTTCTGTTGTCGTAAACACCCTTTATAAGCTCCTCTGTGCTAAATGCACTTCATTCCTATGAAAATAAAGGTGTGTGAAATGAACTAGCCAGAAATGCTTCAAGGTTTTATAGTGAATATAAGCTTATTGGAAAGGTGTACAATTAGCATGACTTGTGAAGAAAAGGTTAAATTAAAAAAAAGAAAGTATAATGTGAAATAAATCAGCATGTTTTAAGACCAGAAAAAACACTGCCATCTTCCAATGAAGTTATATGCATTCCTACTTGCCAGTTCTTCCTTAATTGCACCTGCTTCTCTCCATGAGCTCTGCTCAAACTATTTTCCCTGCTTCCTCTCCTTGCCTCCTGCAACACAGCTATAACCCTCTCCTCTTAGAAGTATAACCCTTACTTCACTCCTGCTTCCCTTTTTCAGCCTCTCCAGATAGCCTTTCATCACATTGCCCTGTCAAATCTCTGATAACTTTCCAAATATGCAAAAATTTTATGTGAACATACTAGAGTGAAAGCCAGCGTTAGCAAACTCCATCAATACTTTAGTGGAAGTACCAGGATATTTTAACACTTGAACAAATGCTGTTGGCAATTACTTTTTCATGAACATTTCAGCAATCAAGTTTCACGAGCTGCTCATTATGCTCATGAGCCAGTATTTGCACTTCAACAAGTTCCTTCTTGTGTAGCTGTAGAAACACTTGTGTCAAAATGTTTCATTTCTCATCCAGGCAGGGATACGAACCACGCATTACCTCGTCTTCTCAAAGTTAAGGATGAATCTAATTTGAGATACTCATGATCAAAACAAAACGCATGAAAACTATTTATGGCTAGACTGGAAATAGCACATGTATTTGACAGAAAAATCAAAATCACTCCTCTCCATGAAGAGACCAAGAGACAATGCTGATTTTCAGAGTTACTGGTTATTAGCCGTGCCCTCAGCCTAAGGACTGACCCAGCGCAGCCCTGCGATCCAGTGTCACCTCAGAGGTGCTCAACCATTTATGTCTCCTGCAATTCACTTGGGATGTGTTGCAGATATCAGGACCCGCTTCTCATGTTCTACCAGACTGCAAACATCTCGTCTCTTGAGTAATCCCTGACGCTGCGACAGCCATCCGAAAACGCAGAAGTGATAAAACACGCAAGCAGACATGTCAGGGGACAGCTCCACAAGGCAGATGGCAGTGCCTGGTGCTGCAGGGCCACAAGCTACACAACAGGCCCTTCGTTTCTGGCCACAGGTTTACACCCAGTGTACAGAGCAAACATGTAGCACCAAAAGGTTTTGTACTGAAAGGCTGCCTTCTTCCTGGTTTTCTTTCTGGGCTATCTCCACTGTCAACTTTAAATTCAGACATGGACAACACCCAAGCCTTCCACATCAGGAACTGCAGTTAACTCCTTTACCCATCATTACAAATAAAATCAACAGATGTCTTGTTTGACTGATGGGACCGACTCCACGGCAATACCTTCTCAGAGAAGTACTCAGGGGCTTCTCTCCAGCAGGGTCAAGCATCTAACTCAAGATTTCTTATTCCAAACCCTCTCGTCTCATCCCACCCTTTCAGCTGGATCCCTGACTCCCCTCCTCAGCGCTGACGACCTTCCACCGTCCCTGTTAGAACTGCTTTGTTGACATCTCATCCCTCCTTGCCTGACCACCTAAAAACATTTTCCCTTACCTCTCCATAATGTAACACCCTGATAATCCCACTTTGTCACAGTGTCGGGGGTCAGACTCATTGTGTGTCTGCAGCTGCTGGCAGCAGGGGGCTGTGGGGCCTCTGTGAGGAGAGCTCGGGGCTGCCCTGTGACAGACACAGCCGGTTCCAGCCAGTTCCAACCGGTTCCAGCCGGCTGTGCCGCAGCCCCACCACAGGGCACAGCTGAGCCCGTCAGCAATGCCAGTGGCACCTCTGGGAAAAGGCATTTAGGAAAGGGCAAAATGCGAAAGAGGTGGTGAGGAGTGAGGAAAAAAGTGTGAGAAACAGCCCAGCGAGTGCCCGGGTCCGGGGTGGAGGAGGAGGAGCAGGTGGTCCAGGCACTGAGGTGGGTATTTCCCTGCAGCCCATGGAGGGACCATGGGGGACTTTTCCTGACAGACTGCAGCCTGTGGAGAGCCCTCGCTGGAGCAGGGGAAAGGTGTGAGGAGGAAAATGCAGCAGAGAGGGACTGTCATGGACTGGCCACACTCCCCACCCACATTCCCCCGCACCGATTGGCACAGGAAGCCAAGTTTTCCAAACTGCATTTTGGAACGCGTTGGTTTAGATTTGCGTTTGGTTTACATTATCCAAGTCTGTCTTAACTTGCAATAAAATAAATTAATCTTCCCCAAGCTGAGTTTGTTCTGCCTGTGAGAGTAAATGATAAGTGATCTCCTGCTCTTTATCTTGGCCCGTGAGCTTTTTCGTATTGTTTTCTCCCCCAGCCCTGGTGAAGAAGAGGAGCAAGAGAGCAGCTGGGTGGGCAGTTGCCTGGCAGCCGGCCAAGGTCAACCCACCACACCAGAGTGTTTTATTTTCAACTTTTTAATTTATCTTTCACATAAAAATCATACTACTCCTTTGATCAATACTGCTATCTATATGTTAAACAAAAATGTGGCTGTGCATCAGAACTTAAAACTATAAATAATTGCAACACTCAAGGGATTCAGTACACAAACGCCGCACATACTATACAGGTTGTTGCTATTCATAAGGAAGACAGCTCGACACCTGCATAGAAACTGGTGTCTCCTTTTTCTATTTAGCTTAAGTTTTAGTCTTACATAAAGCAATTCTTAAGAAGAGCAAAGTATAACTGGACTGATTAGTTCAAATATCAAAAATGTCTTCAAAGGGTCATAATGTAATTTCTCATCTTTAAGGTACCTTATAAATAGTGAAAGGGGCTACTGCTTAAATAGAAATAAGATCCTTCTGTATTCTTGAATTTGTTCTTTGCCTCCCCAGTGTATTAGACGGGGGTTTTACTATGGTACTACTAATTATGCTAACATGGGAGCACTATTTTATCAAAAAAAGCCTACATGAGAATATTTAACACAGACTTAATGTTGCTCAAAATCAGGCTAATAACCTTCACATTATTTTTTAACAACTATTTTAAAGTATTTGCTAAAGAGGGTGACAATTTCTATGTAATTAATATTGATTTCAAACATACTTTGTAATGAGTTTAAATGAGGGGAAACAAAGAATACAAAATTTTTTGTTTATAGTATGAAGTACCCTTAAGTCATTGCTAACCTAAACTGAGTATTTATGTAAATTTCAATGCATTTTCTGATGCTATTCATCCCATATCTCACCATAAAAGTCATAATTTAATAGAGACATAGCCTGGTCTGTAACACAATATCCTATCAGCCCGAGAGGATGAATTGACCAGAAAAGCAGACAACAATAACAAGGCCACAAGAGTAGACAACAATAACAAAGACAGACTCAAGCAAACAAAGAGTATCTACTTGAGGTACATTAAAATTCTGCAAATCAGTTTTCCTAGCAAGTCAATGCCCAATACTGTTGTGAACAAATATGCACATTCAAAGTACTCAAACCCACTGTTTTATCACCCTCGTATGCCACTTTTGAAGGACTGCTGCAGGCAGGAGCCACAGAACAGCCTGGGATAAAGGATGAGAGAGGGATGGTGAAACAGTTCCATTTTTCAATAATTAATTATGAAATATTAATTTAAATAGAAACTGGATTGCAACTTGGTTTCCCAGTTGGTTACTTCAATAAAGTAACTATTTTTTTCCGATGCAATGAATATTTAATTCCCTCAACATAATGCATGGTGATCAAGTGGTATTTGTTCAAGTGCCACAGTGTACACCTGAGCCCCAGCTGCCCACGCCCAGCCTGTTGGTTAACCAGGCAAGTACCAGTGTTCTTTAGGTTACAGATATTTTATGAGAGCTTCTGTTTGGGTCCTGCAAAAAAAAAAACAGGTCAAGGAGTCCAAGGTGGTTCATCCTCATCCGTCTTACACAGAAGGTGTGTGAATCTCTTTGGTGTGGTCACCTCCAGAGGCAGATGGACATGCTTATCACCCCCCCTGCAAAGCTCAGGGCTCCCACGCAAGGTGGAAGCTCTCTCTCCAAACTCCTCTTGTGCAACCTGCTCCCAAATGCAGCACACAGGAGACTACTGTCCTCTGTCTAAACTTATTTCACTCACAGATGACATGGAAGAAACGTGATTACAAGAATAGAGAGCACGTATCATTTTTGGTTTCATCATAAATTGTAGCAGGTACTGTATTTTCATTCAAATTAAAAAGTGTCAAACTTCAGAGTGTCCTTTGTTTGCTCCTCATCGATTGCTGTTAAACCAAATGTTTCTCATTCTTTAATCAATACTTCTCTGCAAAAATAAACCCAGGCACTGACAAACAACTTTGCAGCACATTGCAGTGTTCCTTGTAGCGGACTTTGACAGCATGAAAAAACACTACCCCAAAGAGTGGAAAAAAAAGAAGTGCATTGCTTATTGGGCTTATTACAATTTTTGCAGGCTGCTTACAGCTGAATCATTTTACTGTAACAAGACTTTATTAAATTAGCCAGCTATTGAAATCAGAACTTTCCAGCAATGGCAGTTAATATGCTTTTGTCCCCTGTTACTGTTTCCAGCTAAACTGGGAATACTGACAAATACCCTTAAACACTCAAAGCTTTCCCAGGGATGAAGTTAGAGGTGTTTTTAAAGCACAGTGAAGCATTAAGGTATAAACAGTAATAACATAAGCACTTGGAGGGTTCATGGAGGGAAAGGTAGCTCTATTTACACATCCCTTCAAAATAAAAAAGGAAAAGGTGAAGTTGTATGGCTGTTTTGTAACCAAAATGAATTACTGGTTCACCTGATACAGATTTGTACTACAGAGGCTAAAGAAATCTGCTTGATTTATATTAGGCCTCTACTTTTTTCCCCAATTATTTTATGATGTAATCATTTTTCCTAAACTTATTCCCACTAAAGCTCTGCAAGAGCAAGATATAAATAGTGTAAAATGCAGTATCCTAATTTTAGGCTGGTATCGTCTAGATTTTTCATTCCAGTAAGAAAAAATGATCGTTCTTTAGAACAGGATTCAGCTCCCAAAATGACAGGCTACCCAAATAAACCAGGAAAATTTCATTGACACTAAATGTACTAACATTTTCTAGAACTGCCTTGAAAACAGTTAAAGTAAATAATTTCAAGCAAATAATTTCTTTTCCACTATGAAATTTTAATATGCTAATACATCTCTCCCTTTGGCCTCATATCTGACTAGCACAAGTATCCCGTGACTACCACATGTAAGCTTCAAGCTTTGCTTGGCTCTAAGATGAACAGCAAGATAGGAAAGGAATGTTACTATTAGTGAGATTTTAGTGACAGTATATTCTTGGGTGATAACGGTGCTCCAGAGCAATTCAAGTAAATTAGAAACTCTTTCTTGGCGTAGTTACTCCTTCTGAATAAAATAAGACACCAGTTTTCATTGTGCACTAGCTCAGAATTGCCACCATGTGGCAGGACAGCAACTTAATTTAGCATTATTTATACTGCACTGATATGGTTTTAATTGCATCTGTACGACAGAATAACTGCTGTGCTGAAGCCCCTTTATCATCGCAAACCTACAATTAATTTGAATTAGGCAGGCTATTACATGAGCAACACTGTACACATAGTTGGGAGTTGTAACAACATTTATTTTACAGGAAAAAAAATATATAATTCATAAAACCTTCAGCACAGAGCTCGATGGCTAGCACCACTGTCTGCCCATTGCTTCCAACAGCTACAGTGTATGGCCAGCCCTCTGAAAGGGAGCTCCTACTGCCAACAGGTACTTCTGTGAAACACCCAACAACAGGCCACACAAAATTGGAGTCACCTTAAAAAAAATAAAAAAAACAAAAAACCCCACTCATAGTCTTCCAGAGACTAAAAAACTTGAGTTAACTATGTGGAGTTCTTTGAGCACATTTCTGGAGGCACACCTACAGACACTGGTTATACACAACCCATGACAGCAACATATGCGCAGGCACGCTTTTGCAGGTGACACATCTCCATCCCCAGCAGCCATCATTCCCTCAACTTCTTAAAGGTCACCTCTGTATTTTCAGTGTTGAATGAAGGCAAGCAATACATATTTTGATAACCCTGTCTCCCTAACAAAACAGTTGCTATTCATTCAAATTCACAATTGATAGCCCAATTTCAAAGACTCGTATTGATCTCTAGTTCGAAGCATAATTAATTTTTTCCATTTTAGACATTATTTCCTTAGAGAAGCAGGGGTATAGAGAGAATACTCCTAGGGAACTTGAAAGTCCCACATAGTTAGATCATGGATTTTTTTTTAAATTATTAATCTTAAAATGATAACGCTTTTCAAAAATGAATTTGCAAATGTAATTGAGCTTCTAATAGCTTCTACAGACAGTAATTAAAGAAATCTCATTTCTCTGAATTAAACATAATTAAATGTTTTTCAAGATCAAATAAAAACTTGGAAACAATATTAAGACAGACATAATTCGGATGAATACCTAGTATTCAGAAGTGTGAGGAAAAAACCTCTGTCAATATGAAAATGACAAGGAGTGGAATTAATACATAATATAATGTAACTTTTTTTCCCCTGAAACATCTTAGCTTTTAATGGCTGATTACAACTTCAAGCCCTGCACTACACTTTTTTGTAAGGTAACTTGTATTCTATTAAGATGTTTAACCAAGCATAAAGGTGTTTGTTTTTTACACCAGGTATATACAGTCTTTTCTTATCAGAAACAAAGTTTTATAACCAATGTAACTTGTTTACAATGAGCTTTTATTAATTCAGTTGCAAACAAGCAAAAATCTCAAGCCTGTGCCAGTTGCCAGTTTATGTTTCCCACTTGTTTGATTCAAGAAAACTTATAATAATGGTGTTTGAACGATGAAACTGCTCAAAAGAGCGTGTGTAGACAACAACTTGCAAGAGAATACAGGCAGCACACCTGGGCCAGCACAGTGTCAATTGTTTGATTCACCTACAGTTTTCTATCAGATCTGCAATTCTGGAAGACTTCCTAAACAGAGATCAATGGAGCAACGTATGCGACACAGAACGTAAGGCTGTGGGGAAAAAAAAAAAAAAGCTCCTGGTCACAGAAATACCACTGAGGTTTTGCAATTTGATTTTTTCATCAGAACAAAACTAAATCTTTGAATAAATGTCACACCAAAACGTTAAGCGGTAACACAGTTATAGCCTGTATTTAAACATCTAGAGATTTCCCAGACCTGAAGAGCTACATCCGCAGATTTCAATGCTTTACTGATACTGAGTGCAAGTGTCTCTGTCACTCTGTAGTAGATTTATTTAAATAAACAGGCCAGGGGAATGAACTCCCTGCTCACACACAGAACAAAGGTTAGGAATAAATGAACCCAGATGACTTAGAAAAGGATCCAGGTTCAAGAACGTGCCTCACCCCATGGAACATCGCCTATATTTAGTAATCAGAAACTCCAATTTTCATCAGAAGAGAAGTCGCAAGAATTTTTGTTTCATAAAGGGGGTTATATACTCCATAGGCGCCTGAGATGAGCTCTAGGCCATATAATTTGGGGTTGTACTTGTTCAAATTACATTTAATTTTTGATATGGCATGGTTTTGTTTTATAGTTAAGTAACAAGATACTTGCTGTCAGTTTGGATGAAATTTCATCCTAGGCATAGACTCAAAGAGGAATGAGGGAAGAGATTCCTTGAGCTCTGTAAACCAGTGTAATCCCACAGCTGATAATCTTTCAAAATTTAAGAAAGATTTTCAAAGGAGGTTTTAAAAGGCAAGCAGTTTCCAGAGCTTGTCTGCATTGTTTGGAGTGTCTATAAAAGATAATCCCATGAACTATGGCAGCCAACGGTCAGTTCATATTCAGATTTATTCAAGTTCCTTTTAACCGGGTAACAATATTTTGAAAAGCCATTATGTAAACATTACTGCAAGCCAGTATTTTTGGCACACTTGCAAATGGCTATGAAGTCTAGACAGAGTGGGAAGAAAGAAGCCATGAATTTGTAGTCATGCTGGATTTTGATTTCTGAAACCGCTGCCTATCTGTGTAGGGGGACTACCTGCAATGGAATAGTGCCCCATAAGAAATAAAGCACAGTCTGTAGAAAGGACGACTAAGACGACAGGTAAAAAGACAACGAAAGGTGACATATCACTCAAGCTACACTGTTTGTATCTGGTATTGATTTTAACCCATGGAGTTCATATGAAGCAATACCGTATCTGCAGTACTTATCCCTATGATTCTATGTTTTCCACAGTACGCAATGAAGGGACAGAGTCCCAGGCTATCAGTGACAAGGGGGGCTAAGCCACAAGGTTTCTTCTAGATCCAGCAGTAATGACAGAAGAGGTCACTGCTTCAGTCTGGTCACTCCTGATCACCAGCTGGAGGTCACCAGCCTCTCAAGCCAGCAAAGAAGTGCTGAGGCTCAGGATGGGGTACAAGGCAGCCAGTTTAACTGGACCCACCACCAGACGTGTGCTGAAGTAACCTGGTGAGTAGAAGACAGAGCACTAGCATAATCCTCACCCCCTCTGCTGTGGTGACAGTAACCCCCAGCAGGGAGACTGTGACATCCTAAATTACTCTTCCTTATCTGCAATGCCTTTGTGCCTACACCCAAAGCAAATGGGTTTTCTCCTCTATAAGTTACCAACATGTTCTTTAGATGATATAAATGGTTTATTTTCTAAAGGACTGAATGCTCACAGAAAAAATGGGCATGTGGCTGAATCAAGCATTTCCCATTTGGATCTGTATTAGTGAGATAGGAGTTATGCAGCAGGACACACACAGGATAAGCATTAAGGAAAAAAACACACTTCTGAGAGTTTTATCTGGCTTTAAAGGATTGGCCAGTAGAACTCCACTTCTTTGCTCCAGAGAGCGCTGGGATTTACTCACAAGCTACGAATAGCATATGTTTCTTGCCCTGATGTTGGGGAGAGTTAGGGCTTCTTCACTTTCTGGACTTCTTATGAATGTACTTATATTTCCTGCTAACAAATAGAGTATCAAGAAGTTAACTGAAATAGATATAAGACTAAACAAAAATTGGGAGGATTGAGAAGCAGAACTTAACCATGCCAGTTGTGAGAAGTGGCTCAGAATGGTTTGCAGTGCCACCAGACCCCCAAGGACCTGGGATTTGCTGATATTTTAAGTCTTCACACACACACTTCTATTTGCCTTTCCCAGCTGACACACACAGCACCTCCAGCATCACTACTTTGCTGCTAGCTACCTTTCCATACAGCAATTCTTTTTCCCAAGCTCTTTACAGCATTGCTCATGCACATGTCAGATCTTATTACATTTTTTTCTGTGTTCACTTGTAGAGTCCATTTATGGTCAGTAAGTAATAGCAAAAAAAAGATATTTACTCAGCTGTTCCTTGCATGTATTCCAGAGTCCTATCGCTTTAGCTTTCTGACAAATGTACCTCTTTATCATATTCACTCCTTTAGCACTGCAGGCACTGCTATAGGCAACAGGGAAATTCAGTGGTTTTTTGTCAGCTGGCACATCTTCAATGGTATTTTTAACAGAGCTGCCAGTCCAAAATCTTTATTAGTGCTGACGACACACATATGCAGAAGAACTGCCTCGACTTTCAGGGGACAGATGGAGTTTGCAAGCTTGGTACCCAGGAGAACTTGAAAAAATGAAATAAAATAAGAANAGAAGACAGAGCACTAGCATAATCCTCACCCCCTCTGCTGTGGTGACAGTAACCCCCAGCAGGGAGACTGTGACATCCTAAATTACTCTTCCTTATCTGCAATGCCTTTGTGCCTACACCCAAAGCAAATGGGTTTTCTCCTCTATAAGTTACCAACATGTTCTTTAGATGATATAAATGGTTTATTTTCTAAAGGACTGAATGCTCACAGAAAAAATGGGCATGTGGCTGAATCAAGCATTTCCCATTTGGATCTGTATTAGTGAGATAGGAGTTATGCAGCAGGACACACACAGGATAAGCATTAAGGAAAAAAACACACTTCTGAGAGTTTTATCTGGCTTTAAAGGATTGGCCAGTAGAACTCCACTTCTTTGCTCCAGAGAGCGCTGGGATTTACTCACAAGCTACGAATAGCATATGTTTCTTGCCCTGATGTTGGGGAGAGTTAGGGCTTCTTCACTTTCTGGACTTCTTATGAATGTACTTATATTTCCTGCTAACAAATAGAGTATCAAGAAGTTAACTGAAATAGATATAAGACTAAACAAAAATTGGGAGGATTGAGAAGCAGAACTTAACCATGCCAGTTGTGAGAAGTGGCTCAGAATGGTTTGCAGTGCCACCAGACCCCCAAGGACCTGGGATTTGCTGATATTTTAAGTCTTCACACACACACTTCTATTTGCCTTTCCCAGCTGACACACACAGCACCTCCAGCATCACTACTTTGCTGCTAGCTACCTTTCCATACAGCAATTCTTTTTCCCAAGCTCTTTACAGCATTGCTCATGCACATGTCAGATCTTATTACATTTTTTTCTGTGTTCACTTGTAGAGTCCATTTATGGTCAGTAAGTAATAGCAAAAAAAAAGATATTTACTCAGCTGTTCCTTGCATGTATTCCAGAGTCCTATCGCTTTAGCTTTCTGACAAATGTACCTCTTTATCATATTCACTCCTTTAGCACTGCAGGCACTGCTATAGGCAACAGGGAAATTCAGTGGTTTTTTGTCAGCTGGCACATCTTCAATGGTATTTTTAACAGAGCTGCCAGTCCAAAATCTTTATTAGTGCTGACGACACACATATGCAGAAGAACTGCCTCGACTTTCAGGGGACAGATGGAGTTTGCAAGCTTGGTACCCAGGAGAACTTGAAAAAATGAAATAAAATAAGAAGTTTGCATGCTGGTTTTGATTCACTCAATGGTCAAACTTGAGTAACTGGAAGATTGTGTTTCCACATGATATCTTTTAGTGGTATCACTTCTCAGTAATAGGTTCACTTCAATGTCTGTTCATGTTTCCAGAGCCCAAATTCAGCTCAACTCTCAGTGCCAGCCAGGCTCTACTGCTTTAGTCCCCTCTCCTTACTAGAACAGGTAGGTTAGATATACTTCTACAGCAGAAGATCAAAACCAAATATTAAAACCCTGACACTCAGTTCTTTGGTCTTCATTTCCATATTTATCTTTTTGCCCAGGATGTAGCTGTTTATTGTAACTAACCATAGTCTATTCTAATCTATTAATTGCATGTAGTCACGTACATATCTCTCATTTCAGAAATAATTTTTTAAATGTATTTTTTCAACGAGTGTTGACAACTGTTAGTTTGTATTTCTTGAAGACAAAATGAAAATATGTTTATTTCTTTACAGAAATTACCAACTACTAGGACCAAAGAGTGCAGTTCTCCTCTCTTGTGCCTCTTCCACCTTAAGCACTGATTGAACAAAGTCCAACAGAAGCAGTTACAGCTACTAGGCTGAGCAGAAGTTCTGTTCCTGGACAATAAAACACATAGTCACGTAATTAACACGCAAGACTTTCCATGTGTAGAGCACTAGAACAGGAGTCAGGGGAGTTGTTCTAAATTTTTGGTACGCTTTGGCCAGCACACCAAGGTTTCACATCACTTCCGCAGACAGTTCCCTCCTTTTTCACAGTGGCAGATGCTCTGAAAAAGCAAGAGAGTGACCCCCACTTAGAACAAGGACTGCTCAGCAATGCTTTAGAGACTTCCTGAATCACAACCATACTGGTTTGTCTGTCCCCTGGGTACAAGGAGTATGAAGAGTGGGTTAGCAAACTCTTTGTAATTATACAGTTTTTAAGCTTTGGCAAGAGAGAGATTTTGCTGTGCCTCTGCAGAACAGGAAATTTGCTCTTCACCAGTGCTTCTGTGGACTACTGTAATATATTACTGCAACAACCAACTTCCTGTCACTCGCTCAAGACATCAAGTTTGATATCAAATTCAGCGCAGGTGAAATATGAACAATCTTTGTCTCCATGGGGCTGAAAAGAAACGCCTTGGCTGCACCGACCATGCAAGCGAAGTCAAGCAGAACTGGGTTCGTGGGAATCAGAGTGCACAAGTATTCAGTTCAACTCTTCAGCTATTGTGGGGGTAGGGGGACGAACCCCATCAAGTACCAGAGGTCCTGCTCCTGCCTGAGCATCTAGATGTAAGCCAGTAGCTACACAAAAGGAAAAAGCTAAGAAATTATTCCCCTTCCCATCTCTGTTGGATTAAATACATTGCCAGAAGCTAATATTCTTGTTTCGTGGGGGTTCACAAGGATATTTCTGCTAACCTGTTTATGTTCCTTCTAAAGCTCTTTCTCCTGGAGTGCATTAGATCGTACACATTATTCACACCCTGACTTCCACTCGCCTGCTCCTACATATTCAGTTTGTGAACAGGTTTCCCCATCAGCTGATGGAAGATACAACCTCTGGAAACGTGCCTTTAGACTATCACAGCCAAAACTCTCATAGTCTAGTTTTAGTATGAAATTATTGTTCAGCTTCTCATTTAATGCATATTTTCCTACAATATCTCCCACATCACAAGTTTTCCTTCTGAGGTGGTTTGCTACCAACAGCACAGGGAAATGTGTTATTTCCAACAACCACCTGGAATTCCAACCTGCTCCTCTAGCAACAGCCATGGAAAACATTTCTTAAGTGGAAAACTCCGCCAGCCACTGCTGCAGGGCACTTGTTAACAGATACTACCAGGAACATGATGTTCTCAAGAGATAATAATTTCTCTCTGACACTCAGAAATCATTTCTAAATAAGCAGTGTCACCATGGATGCTGATCATAAATGTGCAGTGTAAAGATGTAATTACAAAATGACAGTTGTGTGGACTGTGCATACTGAGCCAAATCCCCTCTCGGTATTCATCCCAAGTTGCTGGGCTGTGATTATTCATGGCACATCGGCACCCCAGGCTCCAAGCGGCTCTCGGCGTTATTTAGACACCCAGTAAGAACCTGCCTCTTCCCCAAAGAGTTCACCACCTACACAGGCAATCAGACAAAGAGTGAGAATAAAGCCTGGTTTACAAATGAGCAATTTAGATCAGAAATTAAATATTTTCCAAGATTATAAAGGAATTAAGTGGCAAAAGTAGTAACAGGCTTTTCAGGACACCAAAGTTAAAGACTAAAACCCCTAATGAGTACAGTGAACAGGGGTTTTAAGCAGCTGGTCACACAACAGGGCACTGCACAGAAAGCACAACCCATCGGCACAGTTTGGAGAATGAGCAAAAGCCCCTTCACAACCAGGTAAGGTCCTATATCAGACCTGGTACTTTTACTAGTTTGCAGAATAACTCCAGAGTGCATCAGGCCAAGCGGTATGGAAATAACACAATCCAAACATCACAGTCATTCCCACAGTCTAGACAGTCTCCTCTCACAGGACACATGAGCAAATCTGACCACCAGTTCCAGTCTTGGAAGGCTACATCATGAGATCTTCATTATGAAAGATCCCGTAGAATATCAAAAGATGCCTTATCAATGGACACAGAGACAAAACAAGCAGAAAGTATGTAAAAGCAAACTCCTAACAAAGCAAAAACTGAATTAAAGTTTATGAGACTGGAGTAGGGAGGGAAGAGAAAGGAAGAATCACAGTTGCTAGCTCAAGCTATAAGAATCTATACAAAGCTACATAAGTTTAGTATAGCAGGACATTATCTCCTTGTTATGTTCTAATATTTATTTTAAATCTCAAATGGAAGCTGCAGAGAGGCGTGATTATGATCTGTCAAGAGCAGAAACCAACAACGCCCACAGGGTTTGATGGCACAAAGAATATTGACAAGTTCAAATCTTGCTTGGATAAGCTGCGACTAATTTTCATGTCTCCCTGCAAACTGTTCAGTGGTCAGAAATGGGCCAACAGTTCTTCCCAGTTTCTACTGTCTCTCTTTAATTCACTCCAACAGACTACTTGCTGTATCTATACGTGTGTGTTGTCTCTGCCCAGAGGGAGCTGGACAAGACGACCGTACCTTACCATGCGCTCTTGGGGCCGTGGAGCAATTACGGATCAGGGCTCCCTTGCACTAGATGCTGAACAAAGAGTTGTTGCAGTGAAGACTTTTCACTCTAATACGAGGCAATCTAAAGCACCGCTTGACTTGTTCCAAGGGTCAGCACCAACTTCACGGTACAAGCTCTGAGAGCACTGCATTCATTGAAATAAATGTGCATTTAATGGAAGCAGCACAACTGAGCAATACTCTTGGTACATAAATTCTGTCCTGCCTTACGCAGAAACTTTCCCTCCCTCCGGCTAACCCCTTCTGTCTCATTTGGGGAAAAAAGCTCATTCTTCTGGACGCAGAAGAAGGTTTGTGAAGGGCCTAGTGCCACATACCATAAAAAATAAAAATCACTAGAATGATATTTAAGTTCACCTTTAGATGACAACAATGAAGAAATTACAGACCATTCTCCCTGTCCATCAGTGAAGACGGTCACCTACACTGACTGGCTTGATTAGCCTGAACAGACTTGATTAGCTGTGCTGTACAAGAGAAATCAGTGACAAGCCCCAAACACCCTGAGAGCGACTGTAACGCACCCCACAGAACCCCTGAAAGAGCTGACACAAACAGGGAAACATGGGAAAGGGCTGAAATTGTTCCAATGGATATTGTGACCAGATTTCAATCAACTGACTCAAAACATGATGAAGAGTTTTTATTTGGTCTTACAAGTGAGACTACAAGATTTAAGAACCTGGAAATACTAGAAAAGAGGTTTATTTTTCAAAAATAAGCATGAACAAAGTCTTAAGAAGATAAACTAATGGATTTTTCTCTGTTCCTGAGAAAGCAGACCTCTGTTTTCTCAGTTCCTCTGCAAATAGACCTTTTAGATGGAAGTTACAGTTGCTGGTATTACAAATTCTACACTAACAATTTAACTACTGACAAAAAGTCATTCCCAAAGTCTAGTGATTTCTTTTACTTGTAATATGCTAACTTCCCCAGCTACTTCAAGGAAAAAGTTGCAACACCAAGTATATCACAGCAGTTTCACTACTATTAATCAGTATAAATTTACCTTCCTAGTTTGCATAAAATTCAAATGGTTGGCCCAGTGCATACATTCACCTTTCCTCTTCAGAGCCTCAGACGTTGTGACTAACTCTGTCCTAGCTGAGATGCCTTTCTTGCATTAGATAAAACCCGACTGTAAATGTTCTGCCTCTTCAGCCTGCAGATCAGGGGCTCTATTCAGGTCATCCTTGCAAAAATATTAATCTAGTGAGTGCGTGGCTTCCTCGAGTCAACTCCTGCCGTTGCCTGAAGCAGCTCAGGATTGCGGAGCTTAACCTTTGATATGAAAATGGCTGCAATTCACTGTTATTAGTGCATGGGTGCATCACTCCTATTAGGTGGTGAAGTACTGCCTGGAGCGGGGTACATCTGTTTCTAGTCATAAAGCGGGATTTGCTTCACGCTGAAGCCAACTGCCACTCCGATATTACATACACCCATAGATGCTATGAGACTGCATCTGCCCTTTCCGTACTTCCACATCCCCTGCCTTTGTTAGCTAGTGTATAAATGGCAATTTCTACTGGAGGGCTATCTAGTTGATATGACATGCTTTCTACACATTGCCTCTGGTTTACTTTCAGACCTTATATAAATGCATTTTATGTATTTTTTTCTGCATTCAGTGATTCTTACATAAATCTATTTGACTCTTTTTTTTTAATGTCAACTAAATACTTGCAGAAACTTGTTAAAGAGACAGCCCACTTCTGTGAGTTCCAGTTGAGAGGCAAAACTTGTTTCTGCTGCTTTGGATACAGTAATGGTCTTTACAGTGCCAGTTCCTACAACATACTTGTGGAGTGGAGCAGGAAAACACCAAAGCTGAGAATGGAGTATTGCTGCCTTTGCAATAGCAAGTACCCAGATCCCTTTCAAAGTCCCGTGTATTTTAAAATACTGCTGCTAATGCCTTCCAGCTCTACAAAACCTAAATTCCAGTGAAGGCAGAAAGGACTGCACTTCCAGCAGGGCAGGGCAGGGCAGTGGTTTTTCACCAGGGCTGGGAGGTGGGTGCTGTTTCCCATGGCTGCAGCTCCCTCTCCTGGTGAAAGCCAGAGACAGGGGAGCACCCAGCATCTTTCCAGGCACTCAGACAGCTTCTGTTACACTTTAAACAACAACGGAATTAAAGTAAATTGATTTAACGATTTATTGTGGAATTTGTTGAACAAACTAGGCTCTTAAATTAATTAAACAGAAAGTGTGACACGGGCTTTGAAAGGCAGACAGTTCTGAGTGGAGGCAATCAGACTCTTAGTACTTCTGTGTCAGGAAGACTGAGCAAATGGATTTATTTTTTTCATTGGAGAATGACAGTTAGAAGGTCTCAAATATTTTAAGTCACAAAGAATTCTTAGATTCATAAAAGCCATAAAATACAAAACCTGAAAACATCTACATGTTTGCAAATTTGAAGCAAACAACAAAAAATACTCAGGACACAAGAAGAACTAAAAGGTCTTCTATTTTAAAACCACTGAAGATAAAACTGCAAAGTTGTGAATGAGGACATTTGGCCTAATGAAGTATGAACAATTAATGAGGTCCAGAAGCATTAAACTAGGCTTGTAAAGGATTTCAATAATCATTATTGGTGCTAACTACTACTAATGTCACTGGGCTTCCGAGGGGGCGTATGATGACATTTCTAAGAAAAGGGAGTTAGACAGCACGGCCACCGGTGTGTAACTACACAGCTTCACAGAGAAGACATCACAGGAGTCAGACTGCTTCTTTCTGGTTTACAATATTTAATATTCAAAGAGACATTTTAAAATGGCAACTTTGCCTCTCTCTCTCCTACTTTCTAATTAAGGCACATATAGATATTTTCATAGGCATACGGACCCATAAATTGGGAAAGACAATTTAGCCTTTTGCATCTCATCTTTAACACTTCATTTATTACTAAATACCATCTATTTCTGAATGACTGGGGTGCTTCCGCAACAACAGCCTTCCCAGCTGCTGGGGGCGATTGCAGATTCATCATGCCGGTGACACAAGTGCCTCCGTGCTAGCGGCAGGACATTGTGCTGCCATCTGTAAGACCTCAGCTCAAGAGCAACCTCAGGATTCCCCCCTCCTCTGTAAAAACAAGGTACACAGTGCAGATATTAGGAGCTGGGCCTCTGAACATGCTGACTGTACTCCTCTTCAGAGGGCTCCCTGCTAGCTGACTAATGGGGCAGCATCAATATCAGCTCTGGTGCTGACCACAGAGCCAGGATGGGGCCCAAGACTGAGCACCCTGGCAGTGCTGGGAGCCTGGAGAGGGAAATGCAGCTCCCAGGAGAGGTACAGAAAAAGTACAATTTCCTACAATCATGGGCTGCTGCTATAGCGGTGCATTTTCAGCTTCCTGCAAAAAAAAAGATGGAGAGCTGGCTCTCTATTTTCAACTTCACTCAGCTCAACAAAGCAGCATCAAGCTGGGGGCTGATCTCCCCTTTCTTCTCACCAAAAACTAGCACCCACATTAATAGTCTAAATTTTAGTGGAAGAGCAAACAGCTAAAATTACATACAAAATACCCTGGTACTTGGACCGGCAGAGAATCTGGTCAGACTTTCTACTGATTTATAATAAGATTTCAATCAAGACCTTTTCTGCACTTCAGCACGTCCACCTCCACGGGAACGCTCCAGTTTGGCAGCGTGTGATGAGGAGAAGAGGCAGAGATCTTTTCAAAGCTGATTACTTTAGAAGTTCAGTTTCAACCTGGGAAAAAGACAGATTTGTACTTCCCATGGTTTTGTAAGAGGCTGTTAGGTAGATCTAAACACATTACATTTGAGAAAGCCATAACAAGCAAAATTACTCAGTTCCTACTAATAATGGTGTGTCTTACTGACTGCTATTTTTTTCTGCCTTTCCTTTTTACTTCTTCCACTCTTTATTTAAAATCTTGCAGTCTCCACTGTTTTACCACAAAAACTGTTTGTAAAGCAAGAATTCTGCTGATCTCATAAAAACTCATTAATATAACTTGTTTTTCCATTATTAGCACCATCTGAGCCTGTTGAAAGCCTTAACCAGGGCTTTAATTTTTCCACAGAGAGCTTTAAATTAATTAGTGGTTTACATGCTAACAAAGAATCTGATACTTTCATAAATCAATCTAGTGCAGAAGGATTACCAGAGGGTGGAAACCTATTCAGCGGGGACCTCACATTCACTTAACATGGTGGGATTTTAACAAAAGGGTGCAGGTGTGGAGTAGAAGGGTACCGGGAAGAGCCCATGATAATCACTTTGCATCACTTAAACACGCAGCAGGACACACGGTAAATCAGAGCCTAGGGCCCACCCTAAGTGAAACCCATGTAGATATAAAAGGCAATATCATCCCACTTTAACCTTCACAGTTAAATTGACAGAGTGGTACAATTTCTTTTGTGTAGGTTACAGGCCACTGAACTAATGGAAAACAGAGTAGAATTAAACCACTGGGATGCAGAAGTAAAACCTATCAAAACCCCATAACATGTATGTAAACAAAGGTATCAAATAAAAAAATTACATTTTTCTAGGTAATTATTAAATGAATCCAAGTTATTAAAATATTATGCAATTGCATATACTTTTGGTTCATTTTAGGTTTTTAATTTATGGTTTCTGCTAACGCACCACTTACTCCACCGCAAGCGCCATGTAACTACGGCAGCATTTTTCTCACATTTTTCCTAACCTGGCACTGTCCACTGTTAAGAAAATTTCACAAAAAATTAACACTTCTCTTGATCTTCAGTGTCCCGAAGGTCCAAAGTCATGGACTTAAAGTTCAAAAAAAGGATGACTAAAGCAGTTTTCAGTCTTTACTGTGTTTTGAAACGAACTTGTGATCTATTTTGAAAGGTGCTCGTTTTGATGATGGAACCTCTGTCACCACAGACGCCTGCACAGTCTCCACCAAATGCTGTACGAACTGCATACACACGAAGAGATCATCCCTGCCTTTACAAAAAGGTGAAATATCCTGGATGAGTCAGAAGAAACATGACTAAAGAAAACTGTGAACATGCACGTTAAGAAATTAAAGGCCATCAGTGAAGGAGAAGCCAGCTGGGAATCCAGACTCAGGGCTGCTGAAACTTTCAGTAGATGGATTGGCAGTGGAGTAATGGTGTATTTTGATAATGAATAATCAATATTTACTGATGGTGGCTCATAAAACAAAGAAACTATCAGGTATTCACAGACTGAATTAATTCCGTTCTCCTAATTCAAGTAGTTTATAAATACATACTCAGTCCAGTACCCGAGGTATCAGATTTTCCATATAACCATATGAAAAAAACATATTACAGGTTATTCGTATACTTTTGGTGATAAACATTTATCTTGAAATTAAATATCATTATTTAATCTTCTATAGTACCTTCCACTAATCACCTACATCCAACAATAAATCAGCCATGAAAAATGTAACTCTGGGACATATCAAAAACTGCATTTCTTCGAGGGAGCGTTGTGGGGCAGACTCACTGGTATCGCATACCGTACGTACTGCCTCAGCTGAAGTCTTCTCTGGAAAATGTCTCCTCATAAATATGCATTTCATCATCACTCACCAGATGTTGTTTATACAGATGTGCAAACCCATTTTTGAGCAAAGATGCCACACGATTTTATGTGCACATCCGCCTCGCTGCAGCGGTTCCTGTGACACTGGGTGACCCCAAGCACCGGGAGCCTTTCCTAGCCATTGCTTCCAAGGGCCTCGTGCAAAAAGGCAACAGCTGGCTGCAGATTATGGCAAATGCCAACTGATGACCTTCTGTGCAGGGAAGCAAATCCTAAATAGCATATTCTCCCCTTGTTTTGTGCTGGGAAGGCACTAGGGGAACGCACACACAGCTTTCCCATGCTGTGATCAGATGGGTGCTGAGCGGGAAGCAGCAAGGGCAGGGTACACCCACCCCAGTGTGTGTCCCTCCAGCACGCTGGCAGCAGGGGAGCACGCACAGGGACAGGGCACACGCTCCTTGCTCATGGAC
Source organism: Syrrhaptes paradoxus (assembly GCA_013400615.1). Taxonomy (NCBI): domain Eukaryota; kingdom Metazoa; phylum Chordata; class Aves; order Pterocliformes; family Pteroclidae; genus Syrrhaptes; species Syrrhaptes paradoxus. The sequence continues at coordinate 77,258 of VZTO01015908.1, read as the reverse complement.
TGCTCACCCTAAAAACAGGTGTGAGTTGACATAACGTGGTCACCGCTTACCCTCATGACCTGTCTGTGACCGCAAAACCCAAATAAAATGTATGTTTTGCAAAGAAGCAAGAAACACTAGAGCAGTATTAAATGAGGTGCCATCCCACAAGAGGCTTGTGTGATGTTTTGCACCGTTTTGGGGAGGCTCCTTGTGCTCTCTGTCCCACTTCACACCTGGAATAAAAATGCTCTCCATGAGACGGAGAGAGGCACTAAAGGCAGCACGTGCTGGACCTGTGCTCTTCCCCAATGCAGGAGCTGATCCACTGAAACCCTTCATGCCCATCTAAGTAGCACAACAAACAAAAAAGCAAATGGGAGCAACAAAGGCAGTTAGCTAATTAGTGATGAAATAAAGCTGTGGCCTGTCACTGACTGCGTTGGCAGGGGGCTGCGGGGGGTGCCATCCCTTTTATCCAGAGCTGCAGCTGGTGACAGCCCAGCAAAGCCCCTCAGGCACCCTGTGGCTGGCTGGTACCGCTGCCCGACAGCCTCGCTGCCAGCCCCAGAGGACTCCGTGCCATCCCCAAGGGGATGTCCATCACACCAAAAAGAGCAGCACATGTGATTCGTACCCTGCTGGCATGCTGCTGACTGCCAGCATGGCTCTGGAGGAAGCCTTGCAATTTGCCAAAGGCTTGCTTGCTCAGAATCCCTCAGCGAAATTTCACAGTGGATCTTTCTGAAGTATTTGCCCCCAAACTGGTGTGTGCTGCAGGCTCCTTGCTGCACAGCCCGAGAACGCAGCCTACGCAAGTCACTTCATCCCTGCCCCCCCCCAGTGTTCAAATACTCCATCTCCTGGACCCTTACTGCTCCTGTGCTGCTTGCAGCCAAGCAAGTTCATTAATGTTAATTAATGACTGCTGTGTTTCATATTAAAGTCACCGGTTCTGAGCTCTGAGACACAAAGGAGTTTCCATACATCAACAGCTTCAAAGCAATTGTCTCTACGGTACACTCGTCCTCAGCTGTAGTTGCAGGATAATTGTGGAAATTACCCCTCGGGGAAGAGCAGAAAAACTACCCAGTAGTTACCTTGGGGGAAGATTGCACCCCTGGAGTGCTACCTATCAGCTGCTAACGGGCTACAACACTTGGTCTCTCAACAAATTAGACAAAATTACCCTTTGGTTAGCAGGGCTCTGTGATTAATCCCACCAGACCACGGAAAAAGGCACAAGAAGTTTCTGACCCGCATGAGATGAAGCCACCAGGTGCGTGCCTACACCAAATGCATTCCCAGGTCTGGAAGGTTAATCAATACTTCTCATAAAGTTTTGAATTATTCCAGTAAGTATATTTTACACTCAATATATTTTATTATTTCTGTGCCTCCAAGGAAAAGCCAGTTTAAAAAAAAAAATTAAAGGAAATATTTCAAACAGAGAAAACAGCTCTCCAGATTTTGAAAACTGTTTACACTGAAAACTAAAATGCAATTGCAAAACCATTGCCTGATCTTTGCAAAATTTGGCAAAATTCCTCCCGAGGCAGTTTTATCTCAGTCACTGACTCTTGGATTATGGCTTAACTTGATACTGTTTGTTTCTCACTTTCTCCAGGACTTCTGCCCCAATATACACGCATTACCCAGCGGCCAGTCTTCCCGACCGCTTAAACCCCTTCCCAAAGTCTTCTTGTGGCCAGCCCAGCCACGCTGCAGACCCCAGGGCAGGTGCGTTGGGGTGGGAGGGAGCCAGGCACATGGCAGGGGTTCAGGGCAAACCAGCAACATCTGCCTGAGCAAATCCCACTTCTCTCCTTCACTTCATACCAGGCGTCCACAGCCCCAAAGCCACTGTCCCAGCACAGCCCCCCCCAGGCACTCCCAGCTCTTCTGGAGCTGCATGTGGCCATGACGAGAGGAAGAGATTCCGAGCTGATTTCTCCTACCTGCCACTTTTGTCCCTCCAGATCTCATTTCATTGTATTAATCACTAATAATGATTTATAAAATGCACTCACTGGCAGCAGGGGGGATTTAAAGGACCCTGCATCACACAGCTAATGGAGCGTTTGCTCCCCAGAGGCCCTCTACAGCTTCTCTCCACTAAGTTAAACAAACTTTGGACAAAATTTTCTCACAGCCAACGATGCGACTCACTTAAATCAGCAGCAGCTTCATGAGTACGTTCAAGGGGACTGATTTGTGTTTTAAAGGTTTTTGAACAGGTCTGCTTCATCCCATGGAAGCCTAAGACAATTTAGCTGAAGACAGGGACAAACAAACTCCTTAACAGATGGGAAGAGTTCCTTAGATATTAGGTAATTAAGTACACTCAGCACATGTTGGCTCGTAAAGAAAATTGTTTTGAGGAGATAAGGCACACTATAAATTGAGATTTGTGGTTAACTAAAAATCTGCCATTTCAACTTTTGCTCGCAAGCTTAATCTCATAAACTGCTACGTGAAAAATTAAGATAGAAGGAGCACTACATGATTTAGAAAATTATCAGGTTTTTTCAAGCTTCCGTGCTCGTATTCTTCCATTCTTCTGCAGTTGGCTAAGATTAAACAGTCAAGTAAATCAAGGCACTTTGATCTGAAATTGCCTTTCTGGGCTTGCCTTGCTTCCAACTCCAGTAAGCACCATCAGCAGGGAGAAGGAAACAGCTTTTCTCTACCGCAGCTCTTCCAAGGAAGCCAAGATAGAACCTTGAGCTTCCTCAGATTTATGAATACATCATTGGTTATCCATCATTATGTCCAAGACCGCCTTAATGCTCCGGTGACCATCTTCACCAAGAAAAAAATGCACCTAAGGCCTGAAGCAGTAAGACAAGAATTGCAAAGCAGCGAGCTGCCTCAGCTTACCATTGCTCCTTCACTCTTACTTTGGGCAACTTCTCGCTGCAGCCGAGCCACAGACAGCTTCTCCCTAGGGAAAGAAAAATGCGTGAATAGCAGTTCATTTGTCACTGGTGGAGTGAACGCAGCGCTTCCCCATGGGGGTGGCATTCCTGCGCACCGCTCGGGTACCCTCCCGGCAGAGCCCCTCTCCTCGCCGTGCTTCTCTGCAATATTTAGCGGCTGCATTATTGTTTCATTTTGTGGCGGTTTGACTGTCAATAAATCAAATGGATCCAACCATCACTGGCTGCATTCAGACAACAAAGTAGCTCATCAGGATGGCAATACGGAAACAGATTGTACAAATCAGATGGTGTTATTTATTTTCCTACAGCCTTGCACACCGGCTTTGTTCTGCACTGTATTAAAACAAGTTGGAAGGCTGTTCGATTATCAATAAATGAATGCCTAAAAATGAAATTTAAAAAATATATATTCCCAAACAGACTGTGCTGCATTTTGTACCTACTGAATTATTAGATTTTTTTTTTAATTAGCTTTTTTTCTAAGATCCATACTCAAATGTTTGGCTTGACTCAAGTAGCAATTAATTTGTGTAATTAAGGATTTGGTGATCACAGCTTTCACCTGAAAAGTCGTAAGAAACAAATGAAAGTAGGGTTTTAGAATACGTATAAAACAAGAGAGATTTTCACAGTGTAGAGACCCAGTAAGTGTACTGCAAAACCTGGACAGCGGCTCAGGAACCAACCGCTGCAGGAGGGGCACAGGAAGAGAAGAATTTTGTCCCAGAAGCTCAGCAAAGCAGAAAATACAGAACAAGTGCGACCTAAGCAACCTACCACAATGTTAAAAGGATTTAAGAAAAACAAAGACTTTCTTTCCAGTAGGCTATTTTTAAAGAAGAATACCTATTTTTGAAAGAAAAGTACCCTGCAGAAATATCAGAGGAATTTATCAGCAAATGAAGAATTTATCAGTACACAAGGAAACATAAATTTCATAGAATCATGGAATCATAGAACAGTCTGGGCTGGAAGGGACCTTAGAGATCATCAAGTTCCAACCCCCCTGCCATGGGCAGGGACACCTCCCACCAGCCCCGGTTGCTCAAAGCCTCGTCCAGCCTGGCCTTGAACCCCTCCAGGGATGTGTGTCCAGTCTTGAAAATGCAGAGGCCCATCTCCCAGCTCTTGTGGCAGAGAAGATCAGGGGCTGGAAGGTAAGTTTCCTTAACAGTCACCTGTCCCCCCCATGCTTGCTGCACCCCCACAATACTCCCCTGGTGTGCTGGCAGCACCCTGCAAGCACTGTTACCAGTTTAACGCTGATATTGCTGATACTGGGATTTGTAAACGCGTACGATGTCGAAACCACTGAATACTGGCAAAAGCGAAAGACAACACAGCCCCAGCCCAGCAGAAGTTGTGTCTGTGTTACTCCAGCACAATATCAAGATCCTCTTTTGTGCATTTGAAAAACTACTGACAATTGAGAAGTGGAATTAGTACAACATTGATAGCTTTAACATAAGCACTCTAGAAACAGTCTCTAAAAGACACATACCGCCCTCCCTTTTCCTTGCTCAGATACTATCGCAGGCAAGTTGCAAAACTGGATAATCCTATTTTAAGGATTTAGTTCAACTGCTAGAGATAGCCCGTTGTGTTTTTGCACCGCTTCAGTGCCCTAATATGTTTCAGTAGAAAAAGCGAGTATAACCTTTGAGGGGGTTTTGACTTTTTAACTGCAAAACAACTGCCTAAAGATACTTTGAGTAAAAAAAAAATAAAACAAAAAAAACCCTCAAAAAACAAAAACAAACAAACCCCACAAACCACTCCTCTGTATACTTTCTGCCAGTGGCCTGCAGAGATTTTAGTTATTCCTCCTACATGAGGAGTACTCCTACTTTGCTCTCTCCGTGTTACCTCCATCATGGAATCAGTTCCCCAGGTCTGTAATTCTGGAATTTTATCAGAGTAAATTCCATTTGAGCTCCACCTGCAAAGAGAGCTCCTCCTAAAGAGCCAGGTCTTCTCTCTGGATGAGAGAGGTTCAGGAAGGGATTGTTTCACGATTCTCCCACCAGAGGAGAGCATCAATGGGCATTCTTGCATGTGTTCCTGCCACCTTACCATAGCAGAAAACAAAACGGAAACCCGATTATCATGTATGAGAAAGAGACTGCAACAGGGGATACAGAGGAGCCATCTGTTCCAATGGTGTCTAAAAATATCAATTCTGAGGCAAGCAAACTCCATGATCCCACTTCAAACAGTGGTCCCAGAGCATCTTCTCCTTCCCACCTACATTCCCTGGGTGATGGAGCCATGCCCTCACGGCCAGACCTCCACAGATGGTCACCTTCGTCTAGGCAGGACGTGCGGCAGAGGCTCAGCATGCCGCTGAACAACCGCCATCCCCGAGCTCACCCCAGGGAGCTTCATTTGTCAGGCACTTGGCCCATCACCCCAGTGAGCCATTTTCCACCACCTCTGTACAAACGTATGCTGGTATAAAGGGTAAGAAACGTCATCAAAATCCTGTTATGAGCCAACAGCATTTAACACCAATTTGCAGCACTGGAAGTCTTCATGTAAGATACATGGCAAGAGAGAACAAGGACCTTCATGCCTAAGCACGACCAAATAAACCCATCGGTTACCACCCACCATCTCAGGCAGTTTCGATTAAGACAGCACCTTCAGCCACTACCCTCAGCCCCTATTTTTTAACATGGTGTTACAATTGGATAAGCATTTTACTACAACTGAGCTGCAAAAATAATAAGCTTTTAGCTGCTTTAGCCTTTTAGATGTTTCAAATGCAAAGAACATTTGACATGCAGCTTCAAAGTTAATCTTGTTTTCTTAATATTTGCTTTTAAGTAGAAAAAAATCAGTAGCATTACTTTGTTGCTATACGGTTTTATTTATTTTTAATCAAGCATGTTTCATCCCTATAGCATGATTAATTAACGAAAGTTAATTAGCAACTACAGCCAACCTGCAAGAAAACAAAATCTTCTCTGAGGATTTAAAAAATTAAAATATGTTCATTGAGAAGTTCTCATGTTCACTTTTGAAAAACCACCAAATGACAAAAGGTTTACAAAAACGCTCTTTGAAAGCACAGTTTATGCTCTTTAAGTTTCAATTTTTGCACTGTAAGTGGCAAAATTCCCAGTCAAGGACTTTGCAAAGGGATAATTAAAGGAGCCAAATAAGGATTCAATTATATCCTTTCCAGATGCAACCAAGAACACAAGTAGGCACTGTGTGGATGAAAGAAAGATACATTTCAAGTCTCAGTATCACTAGTAGATATTGCCGTAGCTTGTTCTAAAAAACAACAGTTTGAGGAAAGCCCATTTAGTCCAAGAAAAACATAAACATGCAAAATAATACGGCAAATTCTAAACTCTCCTTAAACTACAGTTTCTCCTGCAGTCTCCCTTCCCATCAGTTCGTCTCATTCAACTCCCAGACAAAAACACCTGTATCATATGACAGTGACAGCTAACACACAGCTCAGGGCTTCATGACAAAACTGGGCTACTTGAACTTCTGCCAGCCCAGGGGATAAAGGTAGGGAAGCCGATGCAATCACAAGCCCCCACCTATCACACAATTTTGAACAAATGCTGATATTGTTCCTGATCTGGTAACAGATATCCTCAGATCAAACAACACAATAAAAGACACACTGGATGCATGAAAGACTCCCTTTTTCTTACTTCTCCTTCTTTATATTGCTATTTTACATTGGTACAACAAAACAAAGAAACTCTAGCACTGAACTTAAGCTTCCCAAATTACAAAATGAGATCCTCATTTTTATTTTGAAACCTCAGATTTGGGAGCTCTTAGATACAGGGTTTTCCTTCTCCATCTAACACAGAAGGGTATTAGTTAAAATGGATAAACTTATGAAATAAAGATTCCCTTAAAATGTGCTGAATTATATCCATTTGCCAAGACCTCAGCCATACATAATCAGGATATATTTTTCAGTGGTAAATTAAAATTTTAGTTTTAATGAAGAACACAATAAAAACTAAAAAAGAATGGAAGACGTCTCAGTAACATCATCCAAAACTCAAGTTATTGCTTTAGTGAACCTTAATGCCAATGATTCACTGGGAAGACAAGGGTTCTGTCATACCCGACATTGTCCTTTTCCATCTTGATCACAGCCCCATGATCCGCCAGCGTGCATTGGCAGGTCTTGCATTTTCAATATTGACACATGAACATTTTTAACTTTTCCTATTTCCATTTTTCCTAAGTGAATTACTACTTTCCTACTCAGGGAAGGAATGTGGACAGAATTTAACAGGCATGACATCTCCCCAGTTACTCATTTAATTGTTTCTCTCCTTGCCTTTTATTTCACGAACAGGAAAGTGTTTTCTTCATTTTCATCCTTCCTTGAAACTTTCACTCCAAAGTGATTTCATTTAGAAGCAGTGGATTCTACACCACAAAATAAAGCCCAGCTTCTCCTTTCATTTTATAGCTTACGCTATTTGTAAAGCCAGAAAATCACCACTTGACCCACTGACAAAGTCAAGCTTTGAAAATCCACTTTCAGCATTTTTTTTATTTTTGATGACTGTGTGCAATCAGAGTGGCCAAGCTATATGCCAGCCAGCCCTTCTGTGTCTTCCACAGGCTATTAGGAAGCAGAGAAATTCAAACCAAGTTGTTGGGTGGCTGTCTACACTATTGCTGTGAGATTCAGAACATGAATAAATACTTGGTTCGTGCAGGGAAAAAGCAAACAGAAAAGTGACAGAGACTCAGAATCTGAATTTGGAAGATGTCCCCAACCACTGTGCCTTGGAACTGCTCCTTATTTATCACCTACCAAAATTTTTTTCTTTTTTTTTTCCCTTTATATCATCATTTGTCGCCACAGCACTGTTTTTCAAATGAACCATAAAAAAACACCGCTGAAATCTGCGAAACACGGGTTAAACATAGTGTGGTGCTCACAACTAACCTAGGGGCAGGGTGCCAGCCTGTGCAGAGAGCCACAAGCCTGGCTGCCTTCAGCTCCTGGTTTTCCAGGGGGTTTCCCATCTGAATGCTGACCAGGCTTGACCCCGTCGAGTCTATGAGATCTGACAAGGGAACAGCCGAGGGTGGAACGGCTGCAGTGAACTAATGCGCCTCTTTCAGCTCCTATTGCGATCGCAGTGGTTAGCGATGCTGCAACCTTCCTTCCCACTGAAGATCACGTACAACGGAGACATTTGGTGCTTTATAAATGTCACCATCGTGCGCATCTTAAAACTCTTCTTTTAGAGTCACAATGGTTTAACTAGATCTGGCAATAAAAGAATCATCTCGCAAAGAAATATTAATTGCCAATTTAAAGCTGCGCAAAGCACGAGCTTTATTTAATTATTTTTACAATAATTGCAAGGACGAGTTACAATAACGGAAGTACTAACGCTGTCAAGCAGAAGCAGAATAGATAGGATGAGCCACCAGCAAGGCAGCTCCTATTTATTGCTAATTTATTTGTAATAAAAGATAAGCTTGGAGAAAACATAATTTACATTAAACTTCTCTTCTACAAGACATGATACTGCCAAATCCAGACAAGCAAAACAGGTAGTAACTTATTTAAATGGTGTTTTCTTTGGGTGACACTAACAGTAAGGACAAAAAACCCCAACAGAATTATAACAATAATCTAAAATAGATATCAGCAATCTCCAGGGGCTCCTCCCAATTTCCAGTGGATTTTAATGTACATGAAATCTGAAGTGGAAGTTAAAGAAGACCATCTAGTTATCTTCTGCAAGCATCCAAACAAGAGACCAAATACAAAAGACATACCACAGAAGCTGCTCACGGGGTAGCACAGGGCTCAGTCACGTACCCTGCTCAGGAAGGAGGAGGCAAAAAGTGCCACGAGAGAGAGGAGAACATAGCGGGAGCAGAGCCTTCAGTACAAAAGCAAAAAGGTTGCCTTTGTCTAGGAAAGAGGGGCAGAGCCACGGCAGAGAAATCAGAAAAGGAAAGGTTATCAGGAGTCCCTGGCAGATGATCACAGGGTTGTTTCCATGACAAATGACTCTCCCAGCACCAGCACAGAAGCCGAGGTCAGCTGGGCACTTGAGAGTGGTCATTCTCCTGCCCCAAGCCTGTGCACGGGGATGGATGGCGAGGCACTTCCAACAGAAGCATCTTCGCTCACACTGGCAATCTTTAATACCTCATTGACATTTATTGTTTTCAGCACTGAAATGATGGGTGCAAGGCTGCACACTGTAATGATTCACCGGTATTTCAGACAACATTTCAGGATATCTATATTTTAATGTTGGGGTGCCTCCTTCCACTGTCAGTGCTGACTCCACAACACAGCCCACCTCTCAAATTCTGCATATGTCTGGGCCAACAGTATCAGATCTAGTGAGGGTCTTGACCCAAATTTTAAAATGTTGATTTCTTTTTTTCCTCTTGAGCTTTGAGGTGGTTTTTAACCCTGGGTAATATAGAAAAGCCAGCAAGCGAAGAGCTAAAGCTTTTAAAACAGAGACCTTTAAATAACATTCATTAGTAACTACTAAATAATTAGAATGACAATACATAGAGCCACCAACTGCCCTTTCAGTTCCTTGACAAGACATGGAGATGGAACCATCACAATCAATGCTGTTTCTTGATTAAGAAAAAAACAGGCAAAAAAAAAGTGACTCCTTCCCTATGACACACACATTCAGTTGCAGGATAAAAGATCAATGTCTGTATGACACAATGCCAAATCATCAGGATAATTATGAATTATACCAAGCGATCATTTTAAAAACCTCCTGGAACATTGCACTTATGACCATTATTCACAAGATAATGCATTCGGTTGCAATTTTTTTTCATATGTATTTCTCAGAAGCCTTTATTTTGGGCTGAGATTCCAGGTGAAAGAAGAAAATGGGTGGGAAAATAAAGCTTTTTTTTTTTTATGAAACACAAATATGGAGAAAAAAAAATTCCTACTCATTTCTGAAGTCTGCAGACAGTAGTAGGAGATACAGATTTATTCTAAAAATCAGCCCAAACACAAACCAGTGAACTGCAGCAGGCAAGGGAGGTATAGCTGGCTACCCACTTCAGTGCAACATCAAGTATGAAACATCAAAGTGCCAAGAAACACCAAGTAAACAGCACTACGGTACTGAACTGTGAAATACATCTAAAGTACAGGTTTTCACATTCTAAATTAAATAGTCCATGCATTACGTAAAACTTGCATTTCTCAAAAAGCATAGTTAAGGTTTTAGTAGGGCCAAATTCTCTACAAATTTGCTCCCTCTTTAAACCTATTGATTTAATATATCCCATAACACGCTAAAATGCACTACTGCAAATAAATGAGAACAGGATCTGTCCCACAAGTTTTTTTATTACTAGAAGTGGTACATTAACCATAAACGTTATTGCCTCTGTTCTGTAATCCACACTATAAAATACCTAACAAAAACCATTTGACAAATTCACCACTGTTGTAGTTTGGAATTTCTTGACGTAAGTGATAGATTTATCAATTTTAATGTTACATTAATAGTAATATTTGTATTCAATGCTGCATTATTTCTGCCAATAAGTTGCAATCCAAGAAGCATACAGCGGGAATTTGTATGATCAGGCAAGCTGCCAAGTTCTCAAAGACTTCTCATCACGGAAAACCTCGGTGTTCAAACAGGAAGAAGAAGAGGATGAACAGAAGTCATCCTGGAATATTAATTCAGCAAATGAAACTTAAAATGATGATACAGGCAGCTGTTGCACACAGACTCTCATCCTTTACTACACAAATGACTGCTTGCTCTTCTTTCCAGGTGCTACTTTAAAATATCTTATACAAATGAAAGCATCTGTTTAATGAGCCCTAAAATGCTCTAACATGGTACCAAATTTTTCTGATAATTCCTTCACAGTACAAGTCCTACAATTAGCACTTTTCTAACTAAACCAAAATAGTAGTGTTTGACAGCATCCTCAGAGCCACTGCATCATTCTTACGACCTTCTCCAAGCAAACCCTACACTGCCACTTTTCCCTTCTTGTACACCACTAATCCACCTAATCCTTCTGTAGTATACGGTCCAGGACCTCCAGTTCCTTACGCAGGATGACAAGACAGTAAGACAGGTTGCTAAAAACCTCCCAGTTTAGATTGCTAGTGAAGCTGGGTTCAAAGTGGGTAACGAAAGAAGCACAGGGCCATTGCTACAGGATGCTTTGGCCCACGGGAGAGAGACAACAGGTTAATTGTCACTCTCATTTCACGTGCCCACAAGATGCTTTTCTGGTCGCGATCGCCAAAGACACATGCTGTCTCAATCGCCGAGATCAGCTGCTTCGGAGCCGACGCAGCTCCGCCAGATTGACTGATCGCGAGGTACAGGGCGGTTTTTCGGGAGATTCCTTTGACAGGAAGCCCCCGCGGCAGCGGAATATCCTCCCTCCCGCTGACAGCTCTCCCGCGTGAGGCTGACGTGGCACGGGAGTTGCCGGGGCAACCACGGCCACCACCCCTCCCCCGTCCTTAAATTTTCGCCGGGCCCACAGCGCATACGCACGTCAGGAGCATCACCTGTGGCTCGGGTAGTGGGACGCTGAAGCTTTGCCGGGTGCAGAAGCCTCACAAGGCGGCCCTAGGAGCCCAGTGAGCTGACAGGGTTCCTCTGAGGAAGAGGGAAGAACTAGAGACCAGGTGCTGCTGCGGTGGGTGTGGGAGTTTGTGCAGCAGGGCACAGGAGTTCTGCCCT
>VZTO01015908.1:46750-64625 GCA_013400615.1 Syrrhaptes paradoxus | reverse complement strand
AAAAAACTTCTTTCCAGTGAGGGTGACAGAGCACTGGAACAGGCTGCCCAGAGAGGTGGTGGAGTCTCCTTCTCTGGAGACATTCAAAGCCTGCCTGGATGCGTTCCTGTGGGATCTGATCTGGGTGTTCCTGCTCCGGCAGGGGGATTGGACTAGATGATCTTTCGAGGTCCCTTCCAATCCCTAACATTCTGTGATTCTGTCATTGTTGGAAGTACCAAAGCTGGTGACATCTCGCTGTTCAGCAGAGCTGATATGGGCCTGGCAACACATCAGTCATCAAGACAAGGAAGATGCTGCTAAACCAGACACCACTGTCAAGAGAGTCAGATTTTGATTTCTGTGACTTGGTGAAATTGAAGGTAACAGCAGTGATGAATTCTACAAAGCCATCAGCAGACTTTAGTTTCTTTCTAATGCACATTCAACAAAGAAGAGATAGAGCAAGGACTAGTGAGAAACCAGCATGTCTGGGTACTTTTCACAGCTTGCAGGTCCTCAGTGAGTCACTCAGCACTTCTACTCTAGATTGACAACCAGCCTCCTGTTGCAGGTTGGGCACTGCATCGCCACTGGGAAGCTGCAGCTGTTTCTCCTCAGTTTAACTGCTCCCAGCGGTGTCTTCCAGCTTGTGAGCGCGTAACGTCTTCCTTGGTGTTTTGCTGTTCATTTCTAAGCCAGGTCAAGCCTTTCTCTAGACTAGGTGGAGTCTCAGTTCTTGTGTTTCTGGTTGGGGTATTTTGTATGGTTACAAATATTAGATCCCTATAGCACACAGATTTATACTAATTTTATTGCATTGTTTACTGCTGCTGTTTTTTGGAAATACTTTAGAATTATTTGGAATCCAGAAGATGTCTCCTGATATATGAAGTATTCTCTGGATTGCAACACAGATAGAATGAGCTGTGAATCCTGAACCTCTTCAGCCATTTCTAGTGAAAGAGAATTCTTTTTTTCACTAAGCCTGGTCTTAAGACCTTGAAAGACGACCTTGAAAAAAAGAAAAAACAAAGGAAGAAACAAGCAAACAAGGTTTTCTTTTTGCAGAGGACTTCGAAGTTGAGCTAACAAATCCCCCAATCACTGGTTGCTCATATGTACTTTTTCTCTGGAGACTTGTCACATGGAGATGATGTGCTGTGGAAATTCTTTTGAAAGGATATGCATTTCCCTAAAGGATTTTTAATGAGAATTTATTGCTCATGAAAGATTCAGGATTGGCAGCACTTCAGTCTTCAGTTAATGATCTTTGTTTATTAACATAAAATGCATCACGCTTAACAGGAGTGTAACTTTCCCAACCAATGCATCAAAGCACAAAAGAATTCTCACTCCTTCAGTCTTATCCTCTGAGGCTGTCTGAGAGGGTGCTAGCTGAAATTTATATGGTTGTCCTCCAAGAAAATTAAGTCAGAACCCTGTTTTCACATAAGACTGGAAATTGTGGAAACATTTCTTCATAACCGAAATTACTCAGACATGAATTAACAGCAAGAAATGGCAGCAGACTGACATTACTTCTTTTAGGGTCTATTCCATCCATGCAAACCTTGTACCATTATTGGAAGATCTTTGCATAGTCCTAACCCTCACTGCTTTTAAATTCCATGGGTAACATTCATGCAAAGTGCTGATTCCACATCCTGTAAAGTAAATTAACACTTTTTGAAACTCCTTGGATTTGTAAGAGAGTGATGAAGGCTATAGACAGCTGGGTCTGTAAACCAGAGATCTCAGAAACACACCGCTTAAGCCATCTCTCGTATTTCTATGGAAGTGAAACAACAGATGTGCATTTCTCTAGAAGGAAAGAACCAAATGCACAACTGAAGAAAAATGGGGTGTAAGGTAAAAAAACCAAACACATTGCTTTGGACAACAAACCCAACTCTCTTTTGGACACTAAGCTCAACTAAACTCTTAGGTCGCTCTGCTTTCTTCATAACTAGCTTTCTTCTGCTCTGCCTGAGTGATCCATCCAGCTCTTGTTTGTTTGTGGCAATTTTTAGAAAGGTTTCTCACCATTCTCTACAAAGCTTTTCAGTTTTGCTCTTAACTCAAAGACGACACCCAATTGTGCTTCATTACTGGCTGACCTCTTACCTCTGCTTTCCACTCCTTTGTTCCCAGATCATCACAACACATTCCTGGTCTTCTTTGTAATCTCTTTTTTGGGGGGATGTTACACAGTGTGATATGTTTTTATCCATCCAGAAAGACCACAGCACCAGGATTTCTGCTTTTCTTAAAAGGCTGCACACAACATGTCTTTCCTCTCTCTGAGCTACCTTTATTGCACGCTCTGTAACCTTCCAGTTGTCACTCATGTCCAGTTCTAATTCAACATTAAAATACTTGCAAAAAATCATCCCCCCCCTTTTTTTTTGTGGACAAGGAACAAAATTTTTATTTTATGCTATTTGTTTTTCTTTATGCAATCATTCAGTACTTGTGTATTCTGGCACAAATGGCTAGCAAATCTGCAGTGACCTTCCATTACCCAGAATACAGAAGATAATCAAAGCTGTTCAGAAAAAGTTATTTTCTTTACTGCTTAAACGGGNCTTTTTTTTTGTGGACAAGGAACAAAATTTTTATTTTATGCTATTTGTTTTTCTTTATGCAATCATTCAGTACTTGTGTATTCTGGCACAAATGGCTAGCAAATCTGCAGTGACCTTCCATTACCCAGAATACAGAAGACAATCAAAGCTGTTCAGAAAAATTTTTGTTGTGTTATGTAATGCCACTTTGCACCCTCAGGAGTAAGAACACTATCCTGTGAAGACCCAGAAACACTGCTTGGTCAGGTGGACACATTTCTGCTGGGGACTGTCTCCATTTTAAGGCCAGAGGCAGCTGGAACTCGAATCGGGCCCCGGAATAGCATTTTGTGCTGCAAACCATCTCTGCTTCCCTCTGCCAGCTGATCCAAAGATGAGAGGATTTCTTCTCACATCATTTTACAGGAAATCAAATAAACTGAAGGGTGAGATGCCAAAGACACCTTTGGGTACAGCAGCAGAACAGCAGCACCCATTCCACGGGCATCACCCGCACACCTCTAGACTGAGCCCTGGGCACGAGGACTACAGAGCAGCGACAGGGAGAACTCTGCACTCAGGAAATCATCCGAATGGGTCAAACATATGCCGAACCAGTCATATAGATGCTCTCTATGAAAGTGAGAACATCCACATATAAATCACATAGTTCCCATACTTGTATTTATAAATTTCCGTTCTGTGACACAGTTTATAGAAACCACATACAGGAGGCAATGGGTGCCCAATGAGAAAATGTAGCAAAGGGAGTGGAGTTAAAAACTAAATGAATGCCTACAAGACAAATCTATTTTTTTTTTAATACACTCCAAAGCAACAACCAGTATGAGGGGGGAAAAAATGCTACCAAAATGATAGAAATATAGTTTGTAGCATACAATTTAATAATTGATCAATACTAAGTGTATATGCTGAAAGACAGGCAATATTTGTCATATTTACAACCCTACTGTGAACTCAGCTGTGTATATCCACAGTCCCTATTACTAAAAGCATTAGTGCATCTGTTCCATCATTTGAATTTATACTGTAGTAGTGAAAGAAAAATCAAAACAATTATGGAAATAATTTCAGATACCCATCCATTTTTCATACCTCTGAAAGTAAAAAGCAGGTTTCATAGTGAAAGGACATTTGAGATAGATAAACTCTGACAAGATCACCTTTTGTAAAATCACCTGCTTTTGGTAATAATGTAAAATGGATGATCTGTACTTTAAGAGCAACAGGTCATGTAGTGATGTGCAACAGCTGGTTTTTGGGCCACCTACAAACAGCCACCAGCACGAACACGTCACTTGCGGTATGCACTTAGCATCAATGTAAGTAGGATTGCCAGCAAGTGACGGATAAAATAAATGAAACAATTATTTTCTGAGAACATTTCTCAAACGTCCACATAAAATATATTTTGGATGTACCAACAGGGAATAATTGCCACTTAGCTTTCAGATTCAGGAATCTGACCCTGTTTATTGACTGCAAAGATTTGGAGAGAGGGTAATTCAAGCTTTTCTATAAATCTCTGTGAACCTCAGTAACCTACTATTTTTGTGACGAGAAAAAAAAGGAGGAAAGCTAATAACAGGGAAATCTCTTTTTTTTTTCTTAAAGTGATACCATAAAAAAATTTCCTTAGAAAAAGTCATAAATTGCTGGCTTCCCTCAGTCCTCCCCCAGGCTAGGGACCACGCTTCTGTATGCCATAAACAAAACAATGTTCCCTAAACCACATCTCACTGTGCCAGGAAGAAAAAAAAAGAGCACATTGAAAATCAGTTTGAAGTATCCTTCAGTAACCCAACACACAAATTTATATTCATGCAGCCTTACAGCAATAAAATCATTCCAATGCTAATGATATAATTGTTTCTTCTATCACTCTGTCTACAAAAGATGACTAGATAAAGTCAAAGGCAGTGGCCTCTGGCTGATTATGTGTTTTGACAAATTAGATGATTAACTGGAACTTCAAACTTGAGCTTCGTTGTCTCAGTAGATCTAAAAGAGGAGATGAAAAGCCTTGCTTTTGAAAGGACACGGATCTAAAGGGACCCCAGCCCAGGCTGAGAGAGACGCTCGAGGAGCATTATTTCTATTGACCAGCAGTGGCTGACATGCACGCAGGCCAATTTTAATACAGAAATTATAGTTGTCACTGTAAATAATGGACACAGCACACAGAAATATATGCAAAATGCTTTCCAACATGTTCAAGTAGAGATGGAGAAACTAAGTTACCAATGACAGTTTTACCACTTAATATACCAGTCTAACGCTTAACAATACTGAAAATGAAATCCAGGGCACATCAGACATAACAGTGGAGCAATGACAGTATTTTTGTGTGTATTTATGAAGCCATTTAAATTCACATCTAGTCAAATCACAGCCTCAGTGGTTGCCTAGGGATGGAGCAGAGGAGACTGAACAGCAACAGGCACAAGATCCACCAGCGTTACCCAAGTTGTTTTACTGAGCTCAGGTAAAAAAACTCACATGTGGTGACCTGAACTTGCTTCACTGCAACATTTTTAAAACCTGTTCCCTGAATATTAAATGAAAAAACACTATCAGATGAAACCCGGGTACTGTCTACCTTTTCAGCTGGTACAGCTCAACAAAGTTGGGCCAGAACTGTCACTTAAAACTTCTCCAATTATTCACAATGTGACTGAAAATCCTATTATGAAAAGGTGTAGTGCCATCACATTACACGTAAACACAATCTAAAAAAAAAAAAAAAACAAAAACCAAAAAACAAAAACCAAAAAACTTTCTGTTTAAAACCTGAATCAGGGAAGCAAATACCTTCAGGAAACCCCAGACAAATTAAACCCTCTTGGGGCATTTTAAATCATTTTCCCCAAAGGCATCAGCCAGATCTGCCTCCTGAATGAGGCCAGCTTCTCAAAGCTCAGAGAGCACCAACTTCACTGGAAGTTCAACTTCAGCAAGCAAAACAAGTAACTTAAGAGATATGGGTGAATAAGGATTAAGATTCAGGCATTTCCAAACATATTAAGTGTATATTCAGAAATACTTACAATATTAACTGTCTGAAGTATTAAAACGGAAAGATTTTCAGCAGTTCAAATGTCAAGCAGATACTTAGGCAAATCTGCATGTCTCCAGTTTCCACAACAAATAACATGTTTTGAAAGCAACTTGATGTTTGAATAAAGCTCCTTGACATTTTTCACAGCTGAAAGATCCCAGTATTGTATCTGGGTAATGAACTGTGCTCTGAAATGACTTATTACAGTCATTACCACAGCCAGCTACACCACCTTTAGTAGGAAGCAAAATAAAAATCACACACAATGGCTCACACAGCATCACCACAAGTATTACCTCATTTACAGAGCCAGGAAAAAGTCACTTTCAAATCAAGGTATTGATTATTTCCAAGTCAAATTCCCCAGTCAAAAGCTATACCAAGAGAACAGATCCAGTAAAGGGCATTTACCAGTCAGGTAAGTGAGCCTGCTCTTGGTATCAAGTTACTTGGATATCAGAGATCATAAAACTAGAACCACATTTTAAGTACCCACGTGAATAGAGGAGGAAGAAAAACAGACATACATAAAATTTGTGTTAAACTTCATAGATAAATCTGCATCACTACATGGCCATGCCTTTAGTTTATGAGAGATCAAAACAGCGGCCAGAAAATACATACAGAGGCATTTTGAACTCTTACTGCACAAACCTAAGGTACACATTTACCTTGAATTCAAAGGACCAGAATGAGGCTGCAATAAGCACCTACTTTAACATCCACCACCAATAATCAGAATTTTCTTAGTGAAAACCAACAGAAGCAATCTCCTAGATACCCAGGGTTCATTAGCAAAATTGGAACAGCAGCTCTTAACAGTGCTTTGCAAGAATGCAAAAGAACTGAAAGTACTTTTCTACACAGAATATATGTTATTAGTGGTCTAAGATGCTATACAGGTGTTCACAGATTTTCTGAACTCAAAGGATCAATACCTAAGAGATGTTTGTGTTCACTTTCCTTTCTGAAAGTCCCCAAAGCAGAACAGAACAGCTTCTTTTTCATCATGCTGCAAGAACAAGCTTTGATACGCTAAGACACTTCCATATTGACATATTTTTCTTAACAAGATATTGTCTTAATTAGTCTTGTCTGTCATTTGGAGGTTATCTAGAAGACATGTTAAAGATTTTTTTAGTGAAGCAGAAAAACCCATATGTTTTCAGACAGCATTTCTTCCTATAAAACCAGTACCTGCTCATTACTGCACATCCCATAAGTTTTCACAATTGACACTGAAAGCTGCTATCATCTAACTTCATGTGGATATTAAATGCTAGGATTTTATTCTGCACAAAATACCCATATATTGATCCCTCCACTGACCACGGTGGGTGAGAACGCATGGCCAGGACACAAAAGGTCTGGCTTTGCCCTGCTGCTGGCTCCGACAGCAGAGTAAGGTGCGGCATCAGCACATCTTCACTGGACTCTGTCTACAAAGTTCCCACTCAGCATCAATACAACATCCCAGTGTATTAAATGATTATACAGCTACTTGCTAAATTCAAAATTATTTTAGTTAGCACATTCATGGGTTTTTTTGCAATCTCAGATGTAGGAAAAGAAACTTGCGAGGTCTAGGAGGCTTATCAACAGGTGCTTTCCCCCAGTACTGTCTTGTGAAAACAGTATGAAAAGCTTTACTTATTTAGAGAGAGCACTTCTGTATGCACCTATAAAAACTATAGCTTTACTTAAAAACCAAAAGCTTCCAACCTCTCAGAATTGCAAGTGACAGACAGAAAAAAACTATTTCTCTTCTAGATAGCTACTAAATAATTTCCATTTTCCCCTATATACAGGTCAGGTTTTACAAGGTTTCCCAAAGCTGTATTTTCTTTAAAAAAGTGGTATCTTTGAGAACTGCAAAACTTCTAATAAAACATCAATCAACTTTCCTTTTATGAGGAAAATGTTTCTAAGTAAACACACCCAAGTACCTCATAGCCTCAAAGCTATCACTGAAGAAAAGTATTCAAAACCCTAGAAGATCATGCCCATCCTACCGAGCAGCAATTAAATACTTCAAACAGGCAGACAGATGGCTGGCTTCAGCCAGCCCATTTCCACTGACAGGTATTTAACCAGCTGAGTTACCCCAGACAAATCACTAGCCTGGATTTTTAACAGAAAGACGATGACGGAGCGGGACAGCTAGAGCTGGAGATCAGCAGGGTTTAGGAATCCCTTCAGGCTGGGGCTGGCCAGCCCTTGGCATGCCAGAGGTGGCAGGGCTCAGCCCCAGGGTGCCAGTGGGATGATTCGGGCACCTGCTGGAAGCCGCAGCAGCTTGGCAGGACCTCCGGGATATTCCTGCGGCTGCCATCCTCCAGCTGGGATCTTAATTACCACCCCAACCCCCAGCCGCCTCCTGAAAGCCTGCGATCCCTGCAGCTAGAGCGCCAGCAGCCTCAGACATACAAAATCTCTTTTGCTAGTGCCCAGCTGGCCAGCCAAAAATCAGACTGGTGGAGTTTTACTAGAGAGGAAGGGGAGGAAAATGCCCTCACTGCTACAAAGCAAAACGCCCCTCCGACCCCTCAGACTTTTAGTTTATTTATCTCCTCTTCCTTACGAGGCCCCCAGCCACCGTCACACTCAATCTGGAGTTCTTCATTTTTACGTTATAAATCTGCTCCTTCCACAGGGGTCAGAGGATTTCCCCAGGAGTTCACCATCAAGTGGCCACACTGAAGGGCAGAGCCATGCTCGCACCTACTTAACTGTACCCCCTAATGCCCATCCTCTCTACACCTGTATTTTATTTCCTCCACACCCACTCTTTCTCTAGTTCTCCAGGCACGCTGCTTTTCCACCAGTATTTTCACATTGCTGAAGTCCACAAATTTTCACCAATTCCAATACACGCGTTTGGGTGATGGCTCTTCTAAGCAAACTTGGTTTGACCCTGAAGTCAATGATTATCAACAAAACCATCTAGTAACATCTCCGAGTACTGTCCCTTGACACCACAGAAGAGGACAAACCTGGGGAGTGAGAGCTGACATTAAGAGCTCTGAAGAGGCTGGAGCACAGCGGCTGTCTGGGAGTGTAGGAACAGCAGCTGGATCCATCACCAGACAGAGCCCCTTCCATTATGTTACATAGAGAGAATGAGAAAAGGTGTCATCAGCTTACACAAAGTGCTCAAATATTACGATGCAAGTACTCAAGTACTTATTTCTGCCTCAGCGATCTATGGGAAATGTGCAGCTGGAGTTGGTAATACAACCATGTGTGAATGACTCCCAGAACCAGCCCCAACTTCAGAATGGTGTGCCCTGAAGCATCATTGCAAAGAGAAATGAAGACATTACCCATGCGAACCTCAAGAAATAATCTCATATTCCATGCTTGTTTTTACACAACATACTGCCTTAGTATTTACTGCCTTTTTTATGCTCTTCTACACACACGACGCACAAAAAATTGTTTTTATTTTAAACCAGGGAAAGTTCGAGAGCTTTTCTAACAGGTAGGAGTTTTTTACATCTCATTTTTAAAAGGAATTAAAATTCTAGATCACAACATCCAACAAGAAGCAGTGGTGAAAGTCAGGGCCAGGCTTACTTATTCTCAGAAATGAGCAGCTTCAGGACCTTGTCTTTTGAGCATGGATTGCATTCTAGCATATCAAGATGCTGCAGTAATGGGATTTTGTAAATCTGAAATGCATTTATATTGCGTACATCAAGAAATCTCTTGATGTTTTACTTAGTTTAATGCTCTTTTTCATCATATGTACCCACCCATGCCCCCTGCTTTCAACAGCTAATAACCAATACATCTGACGAAAATTAATTGTCTTGACAGCTTGCATAAAAACTATAAAGGTCCAAAGGAGAAATGCTGTGGCAGCATTTTCTTTCTCTGTAGGACAGTAGCTATGGAAACTATCTTTAGAGGCCAACTGGCCTTCATCCCAGTACAACATAAAAAAATCAAAACGCTACTTTCACTGGGTTAGTCAGTGGCACCAGTCTTCATTATCAACCTCTACAAGGTTGCTGCATGTTAGCTAGAGCAAAATATTCATTGATCTTGCTGGAAGCAAAGCTGATATGACATTATACAGAGCCTTATGAACTGTGCTCATATTGATAATTATTATGATAAGCTGTTGCAAAGAACTTATGAAAAATGTAAAACCAGAGAGAAATCTAAAATATCAATGTGCAAATTATGCATCTTCTTATTATAAAATATTTTGTTAATTATTATGATAGAAATAGTTTAATCTTATCCTCAGGTAAATAACTGCAGCCAAAGAGGAAATCTCTACTCTTATTTAACTGTCACATTTCACTAACTGAACCTCCTATCCTTTCAGAAGAGTTTTATCCATATAGCTAGCCCAAACGAAAACAGTGATTTCTAACACAGTCTGACAAAATCATCATCTCTTATGAACGCTGAGAGATTACGAAAGGTTTTTCCCTCAAAAATTAAGACACAAATGAGACAGAGGTTGACTACTGCAAATGCATGTGGCAGCTTCCATCACCAAGCGCAGAAGAGTTCCTGTGGAACAGCAATCACAGGTCATTAATGAGGCTCCCAAACTTTTGAGGAAACATGTCTTTCACCCAGAAGGGTATTCAAAAAGCAGTGAAAGATTTCAGTCCTTAAGAAACCTATACTCTGATAGCTTCCTCCAGTTTTTTTCTGGAAAACTTCTGCCCACACCATCAACTCTTATTTACAAAGAACAAAATGGCTTATGGGAATACCGAGGCAGAACAGAATTGTACAGATCAGGTTCATGTTCAATCAAGAGCCAGATTCTCCCCAGTGTCACATGGCACAGGCTGGGTGTGGGTCTGCTGGGGGCTATGGAAATACACCACCTTAAAGGATCTGGCTGGAAACACTGGTACTTTGTGCACCACAAAAACCAAACACAAGCTCATGATTGTGTACCGAAAGATGAGCTGTTAGCCAGTTAGGCAGGTAGACACTGAGTATCCACAAATCAATTATGGTTGCATTCAAAAAGTCTAGACCTACTGGCAGAAGATAACTGAAAAGCAAGGCATTGGTACCTATCCATTTAATACAGGATGTTTATAAAACTCTAAAATTTCATTTAGCTCACAGTTTACAATTGCTGCTATTCATGGGCATCTAGTTCTCCATCCTGATGCTTTCACAGGAAGTTATTGTCACATCCTTACCTCAGGAAGATCTGCTTGTCAGAGGCTAGTCACAAGCAGGCTGGATTCGCCGCAGACCTGTGCTGCTGTAGCTCCATTTTGCCTGCTGGAGATACACTTCTCTAAACCTACTGCTATACTGGCCAACCCATTTTAAACTGAAGCCAAACATGCTATTCTCAGGCTATCAAACCAACAGGAATTCTTATAAATATCAGAGTAGGTCACGACCACAGTCTTTGCTGCATTCTCTCTCTGCCACAACTAACGATCACATTACGACCACGGCAGGTCCCTGGTCGGGGGTTACAGCCACCCCTCTGGGTGACGGGGAGAGGTGCCACAGCTCCCCAGGGGCAGCCCCGCAGAAAGCTCACACAGCATTGTCCAGCCACCCCAGTCTCTCTCCTCACAACCTCAACCACGACCTTCACTCATCTTTCAGGGGCTATATCAATTTCCACAGATGAAAGCTTCTTTCTCTTACTAGAGGAAAGAAGATCTTTGATCTGCATTTATCAAAGATCTAGCAATGAAGTTCCATTCCTTCTTGCCAATAAATTAGCACCGTGTTGAGCAGCTTTCTCTATAAAGTAGAGGATGTGGTCTCCCAGAAACATGTATTTAGTTGTGCTGCACATTACAAAGTCAAAGAAATAAATTAAGACCTCCAATGCAGTCCTAATCCAAATTGTTTCACTGGCTGGCTGCTCACCTCACCATATGGGAAACGAGCCTCCACATCTCCTACCCAGACCTCACTGACATGACGTTTTGTAATATCACTGTACTAAACCAAAAAGGGGCTCGTTTTCTGAAGGCAGAGAGAAACCCATGACTGATCCAAAAGGGAAGAAGGTGTAGACACAAGGGTGTAGAGCTGCGATTTCATCCTGTCATGCAGGAGCTCTGCATCTGAAATACTGACTGGGGGCACTGGAGTGGGGCCAGGCCACACTGAGACCCCCTCGGGGCCATCAGTAAACCCGTGCCTGACTGGAACTTCGGGTTATATGCTAGATCAGTTCTCATCAATTTACTTGCTGCCTTTACACAGATTTATCAGGGTAAGAGTGCAGCAGAACACACCAGAACTATTTATTACGTGCCCCATGCTGAGGTGTGAGCCAGCTACCCCTAAACAAACCACGTTCTGTTCCAACTAACTTGGATCTGACTCAAAAATACATGGTCCATGCTGCCATCATAAAAGAGAAGAGATCAGCAGATCTGAAAGGCCAGACAAACTGGCTTATATGCCAAAAGCCTGACTTCTCTTCCCCTGTTAATGCCATAAGAGACACCTATGACTGAAAGCCTTGTCTTGCTTACCATCCTTAAGCCTATCACAGCTACACCACTGCCGAGTAAAGATGTTAAGGAGATTAATCCAGACTCTAATGACATTTATCTAAGTATTGTTATAAATATCTTTCTTAGAAAAGCCTTTACATGATAAGGGAGAGATAAAATCACATATGGATACATCCCAACATACCCAACCTTCACTCTAGCACAAAACCCCAAATCAGTCAAGAAAATGCACAATAAATACCCCAGCATGCTTTCATTACTCTATAAAGTACATCCATCAGGGGCCACTGCCTTCATTTGCTTTATGTTAAGTACATACTACACCAATGACTTATAGCAATAGCTTTTACCAAAAATATTTTTAACTAGATACGAAAAATTTGTTCCTTCCTTTGTTGCAAGTATCTCCACCCCAGAAAACAAGTCCCAGTAAAATAAAAGATTTCTAACATCTGTTAATATCACACTTGCTCTCCTCCAGTTTTACAGCTTGGTTTCCTCCCTCACTGAAATACATGCTGTTGCAGATCCCAATATCTTTCTCCACTCCTGCTTTCACACTTCATAACATCTGTATGACGAATCTCAAGACCTGACAGCCTGTTCCAATGCGATTTTTTTTAAATTCCTTTAGTTCTGACACTTCACTAACACAGCTTTTCAAACTCAATAGAATATCCCTTTGCAGTTAAGTGCTTTCTACCTTTGATTAATTCCTGCAAACACAACTTCACCGTTTTCTTCCAAGAGGACGTAAATCAAAATCTAACATGGCCATTTTCTTCCTTCTCACCTGCCAAGATGGTGCTGAATTCCCAGTCTCTCCTCTCACCCGTTCATGTTGCCTTACTCTTCCTTTGGATTCTGCTGCCCTGGCTCCTGCTCCTTGCCACACAGCTCTATTGCAGTCTTTCCTGGCTTAAAACAACAGAGGGGTTCTCCTCCATTCTCTGGGATCACCAAACACAGTCCAGACTGCCTCTCATTCTCACCCTTTGTCACCCACATCTTTCCTAACAAAACAGCAAGAGTCCGGACTCTTCAGGAACCAACTCCTAGCTCCTCATCAGCCATGAAGGCCCACTAATCCTAGCTCAAACCAGGAGCTCCTTGAAACAGAGTCTAGAGCTGGCAGCCTTGGGATGTTTCGGGACTTTCGCGTTTTCATATATGGAGTTTGGACAGAAGCAGTCAATTTTTACAAGTTAGGAGATGCCAGAGTTTGTAGGCTCCTGTCACCTGATTTTCTTCCTAGTAGCTAGACTATTAACTCTATTCCATCCAAAACCAGCAAAATATAAAAAAAATATTTGTATATGTAGCAAATTGAAAGTTGGAATGTGAGATTCCCATTAACACCAACAGGAACGATTATGGCTCACTGCATTTTCAGTAGCCACCAGGAATGACTTTACTGCAGATGTCAAGAAGGCCAAGATGTTCCACGTGTTGAGTGTGGCTCAGCTGGTAGCTTCGGACTTCACCCAAAGTCAACAGAAAGATGCATTTATGGGACTGGGTTTGGCCTACACTCTCCACTCACTGCCTTTTCCACAGTTATGTTTTCACTAAGGATATAGGTGCCCGTCAGGATGCAATAGGTCAGCGGGGTCATCCATTGACAAACTGCAAAGTTGGCTTTTATACCCAAGACTAGGAACGTGTGCTGGAACACAGACATACACAGCAGGCACGGAGGAGAGTTACACAGGCAATTATTTCAAAGAAGGAGAATGGGAAAGAAAGAAAAGTTCTGTAAAGGTCAACTTCTATTGCCACTGTGCTTATGTCAGTGGCATATTCTAATTCCACTAATTATTTAGAATAATTCTGAAATTATTTAGAATAATTACGGAATTATTCTAAAAGCCTAAAGCACATAGTTCATCTTCAGGAAAAAAAGAACCACTGAGAATAAGGAAGTGATATACTCAGTCACAAGTAACTTTATTATCAGCACATATACAATAGGATAAAAACTGCAGCTTCCTGTAGTGGCTTAGACCAACAACATGGGCAAAATCTTGGCACAGAGGAGAACTGAAAAGTCCGAAGGATTCAAGTGAACATAATGAGAGCAGCTGCATTGTCTGTTTAGAACAACACAGGCCACCAGGAGCCAAGAGTCTATTTAAAGGGGCTTGTACACAATGCAAGGAAAGTTATTAGAAGATGGAACAAAGCTGTACATGGAAAGGAACTGGTAAATGTTTGGCTCCTATACTCAGAACCACATGGATTTAAGAGACATCCTAAGAAGAAAAATGGGGAAAAGAACAATGTTTCTGTTTGTTCTTTCACAGCATACAGCAGTGTTGAAAACTGTTTCTGTGACACATCAAACTTTCTTCTTCCACATCTTGTTTTTTTCCTTCCTGATCTTACTTGCATTCTGATTATTCTGAGGAATAACTTATGTTTCGGATGTGAACTGTCAGTGCACACAGCACAGAAAAAGGGGTAGAAGTACTTGACTCTCCATTATGAGCCATTCATTTCTGTATTTTAAAGATTCTCTCCTGAAAAAAAAAATTCTCATGTTCACTTGAAGGGATAAGTATAGAAGAAAAATAATTTTTTAAAGAACTAGAGAACCCCAGGGTCTCTGACTTTTAGGAGTATTTTGGCTATACGAGTCTCGCTGAACACTTAGTCTTTCTCTTAATGTTTAAATCATTTTAATATATTTATAAAAAAAAAAGAAACAAATGGCCTGATTTTTTAATTTAATCCACATCAGCTTGGGTTTGTATCCACCATCTAATATCCTAACACTATCAATTTTTTGGTCACTCCTAGGAGTTCCCATTACACAGTGTAAATGAGATCTAAATATCAAAGAGTTAGAAACAATGAACAGAATTTTGCTGCAGTAATCCCTCCAGATCTTCTTCAGAATGGAAGCCCAAATGCAAAACTGACCAGGCTTCCGGCTGGCATTTTCACACAAACGTTATTAAAATTACCTTTTCATCATCTAATTTCTGAGCAATGGCAACTCCATGTCAGGGCTCTGACAACCTCTACTCTACCACAGCGGTGTTCAGGTAGAAAAAGTGGCCTCAAACCTCCATGGAAACATAAACCAAAAGGAGAAACACAACTCCCGCTGCTTAAATGCCGCTCCCGAGCCAGCTGGATCCCACTACATGATTACATTTTAACTAAGTAACCAAACTAATAGCACCTACTTACCATAATTCCTGAGAATAGGAGCAAAGCAAAAGGCATTTGGGTTGGTTTTTTTGTACGGCACCTCTCTGCAAGCTTTAATCCCATGGACAACCACACACGTGCTTAACTTCACACACAGAGCAGCCTATCTATTGCAGTGCTGTAACTCTGAGGTCAAGCAGGTGTCTGATCAGTTGCAAAATCAGGGTCTTAAATGGAAAATTAATCAGTGTAAGAAGTGGATTTATGCAGAACACCTGGCTGCTGCTGCTGAGCTTATCTGCGTAGGGATTTATCTGGGGAAGTCAAGCAGCGGTGTAGCAGCAACACTCTACAACAGTTGTAACTAACTCCACAGGGCAGAGAAGTGGAGAAGTTAACTATTAATTATTACAGAAAGGGAGGTTCTTTGCTTAAGAAAGAAGGTGGCACTCAATACCTGCAAAGCTTACATTTATAATTCACTCTAGCAAGAAAAAATTTGTAAATAAGCAAGTACTACACGCAATTAACAGCAAA
The DNA here is from genome assembly GCA_013400615.1 of Syrrhaptes paradoxus. Taxonomy (NCBI): domain Eukaryota; kingdom Metazoa; phylum Chordata; class Aves; order Pterocliformes; family Pteroclidae; genus Syrrhaptes; species Syrrhaptes paradoxus. The sequence continues at coordinate 48,834 of VZTO01015908.1, read as the reverse complement.
GATGCAGGTGAGAAAAAGCTGAAGCGGGAATAACTTTCCTAGGAACCTCTCTAAAAACACCAGGGTACAAAGAGACCAGACTGAAAAAGCCAACAAGTACAACAGATAACATTTTTGGGCTAAAGGATATAATGTTTCTATTCACAATGTTCAGTAAAAGATGAAACTACATGAGAGACGCCGAAACCATTCTGAAATTTTGATTTTTCATTTTTCCATCAGAACACCAGGGCTCTGCACTGAACTTCCAATTCATCCTGAAGGATCAGCACACCACCGCGCCAGGGGGGACCGCACCATATGGCTCACTTTAACCGCGTAAATTGTACGCTGTGACATGAATGGAACGGCTCCATGTATACAGTCAATCACCAGTTTCCAGGATTTGGCAGAATGGGGATTAGACTGCACGCTGCAGCCACTTCGGGAACAAGCAGGGCTCCAGAGAGGGGCAGCATGAAGTCAGGCTCAGGCTTCTGTTCCGCACCTCTGAAATCTGCTGGGTCACAGCCAGTTCTGGGAGCACTTTAATGTGGATGACTTAAAATTTTCTTAAGAGTATTTTTAACACAACAGCAATCTAATAATGGACTTTTTTCATGCTTTTTCCCTGCACAGCACAGTAAATTTTAAGTTTTAAGAGAATCATGTCAATCTACAGCAGCTGAGACCTGATGACATTTTTATTCTTGCTACTGGCAAACCTCACCTAATGCCAGTGGCAGCAATCCCAGTGCTCACTAGCAAAAAGGAACCAAGTTTTGGTAAATTCAACTAAGGGTATTGGTCGCTTTATCCGGAAAGGGAATACTGTATTTAGCATACATGATTTGTTTCCTCTCTTAACAAGTAATGGGAAAACATTTTTGGCATTCAAGGCAAAAAAAGTATTTTTAGTTCATCACCAATGACTGGCATCAAAATTCAAAGAAAAAAATTCCTTAGTATTCTGATTCCTATATAGTTATTCCCCAACCACATCTAAAAACCCAGCCTGCCCATTCCAGCATTTCAGTGCAATTTTTATTGACCTACTAACCTGTAACTCTGGGAAGCCTGGAGCTAAGAATGCAATAATGGCTAGGAAATGCAAGTCTCCAAACAGAGTGTAATAACCTTAAGTAAACTACTGCCAAGCAAAAGTCCTGCAGATCAAACAGTTCCCACGAACTATTAACCAGCAAAAAAGTCCCATGATATCTCCATAGTCATGCACAATAACAGAGCACTGCGCTTCTGTTTACTTATATAGCTTATCTGCAATCCCGTAATGTATACAGCCAATCCCTCAGATGTAAATCACTTGTCTATTTAATGTTACTTCACTTGTTAAAAACTTTGCTAGTTTTCTAATGATAAACAAGGGGTTTATCTGCAATATCAGTTTTTAAAGGAGGTAAAAATTCAAAGCGGATGTTTACAAACCATTTCCCATTCAGGAGTCAATTCTATAGCGTTACGTGGAAAAAAATTGCAAATACATAAAGTGAGCAACAATGGGATATATGTGCAGCTCTGCTTTTTCCTAAAGGAAAATGCAAGGCCCAGCCATGCTTATTTTACTTTTTTTCAGACATTTTTGGAGTAAGCCCACCTCAGAAGATGGACAGTGGACATGACACCCTAGTAAAGCCACCAGAACCAACAACTGGAACCCTGGTCAGACAGCAGTGGGTCCCTGCATTCCCGTTACAGCCTCTTGCTTTGTGCACTTTAACTCGAATTAATTTCAAAAATATTTCTTTTCTGCCTAATGTTCCTCTTCCAACCTCTTCCAGTGATTCGTGCAATGTGGAGGAGACAATCTTTAAACAAACACGAATAAAAATAAAGAATAAAAATAAAGCTCGTTAGGAGCATCCTCTGAAGCAACAGGGCTCAAGGACAGACACCGCCGGCTTCCCTCCAGGCGGCTCAAAGAGGAAAAAAGAATTAGAAAAAAACAAACCCGAATTGCACTTTTCCCCCCGGGTGAGGAGGGGCCGAGCCCCCGCGGCGGGGCCGGGCGCGCACAGGCGCTGTGCGGGGCGCCGGGGCCCGCTCTCCACGGCCGGGGGGCTTCAGGGCTTCTCGGGCCCGCGGGC
>VZTO01015908.1:28781-46628 GCA_013400615.1 Syrrhaptes paradoxus | reverse complement strand
CCCGGGCCGCCCGCCCCGCCGCCGCCGCTCGCCTCTTCCGCTTTGTTCCGCCGCGGCGGCTTCTCCTCCCGCTGCCCCCGCAGCCGCGGGACGCGGAACATGTGCCTGGGGAGGGCGGGCGGGCGCCCCGGGGTGGCACTTTTCGGCGGGGCGGGGAGCGCGGGCGGCCGGGCCCCTCCGCCCCCGGCCCCGCGGAGGAGCGGGGCTGTCAGATCCAGCCCATCTGCCGTGATCGCAATCGGTCGCAACTGAATGGCTCCGGCAAATCTGCGCCGGCAGCAGGGGCTCGCCGCGGCAGGGGGGGTAATGGGAGGGGGGTGCCGGGCGGGGGGCGGCCATTGTCTGCGGCGGCGGGGCCGGGGCTCCCCCGGGCTGCGGGCGGGCGCTGCCCGGGTCGGGGTGTCCGGGCGGGGGGGGGGCTTGCAGAGCGCGGAGGGAGCACTGGCTCCGCACAGCCCCAGGTGAAAGGTGATCTCGAGGTGGTACCGCTCCGGGGGTCGTCGGAAGTTAAGGAGAAGGCCCTCGGGGTGGCACAGGCGCCTGGGCAGCGGCGCTGGGTGACTGGGAATCCCAGTGGCTGGTGTTCGGTGGCTGCCGGGACCCTGCCGGTGTAGCTGCTGGGGCCCGGTGGTGTGACACCACGGTGAAAGACTTGGATGGAGAGTCACAGGCATGCACGGCACGCTGTTGAGACTTCGTGTTTGATGGAAAAACAGTTCCTAAAGAATCACTGAAAGCTGTGTCATCCGGTAGTCTATGAATTGCAAGTCAATATTTTTTCCCAGTTAGAACAGATCCCATTGGTGTTATTTTTCAGATCATTTCTAGACACAATACATTTCAGAGAACCTTAGTGCAGAGCAAGCAAGAGCTGGAACATGATTTTCTGGTTCAGTTAGAGAAAATGTGGTATGGAGGTCTTGGAAACAAAGTGAGAAAACCTGAGATGGTGCAAACGAGAGATAGCTGGGAGTGCTGGGGTGAAGAGACTGCGGGAGACACGGCACAAAGTCAATCCTCGTTATGGTGAGACAAGAATTAAAGAGCAGAACGATATCTAAGAATCAGAGACAAGTACTCGGGGAATAAGGCTCAAAAATGAAGGTGGCAGGAGTTTTTCTGGATTTTGAAACTGGAGGTTTCTGAGCAGTGGAGCCATACACTCCCAAGAATTAATAAATTATTGGAATTAAATAGACCACCAGAAATAATGCTCCCATTTTACTTTACAGATTGGCTGTACCTGGAGACAGTGCATTTTGCGGAAAGAACTTCATCCTGTGGTTGTACAGAGAACAGTCTTCACAGCCAAACATAGGACTGTGGTGTCTTAGATAAACCTATAGCCAGGTCTGTTAATGCACATTTTCTTCCAGGTTGGGAATTCCTTTTTCCAATATAGAATGGGAATCTCCAAAATTACTCAGATCTCTCAAACTTGAAATGTCCTTTCCTGATAGCAGCTTACACAGGCACCTCAGTTGCTCCTGATGAGACACAACGGTTCCATTTTCTTAGGGCTGATCTAGGGTCCCGGGCTACTCAGAGTCCTTGGGTTCAATTCAGTGTAATTCAGGGAAGTATGAAGCCTATACTACACTATGAATCAGAGTAGATGATATACTGATATTTTTAAATACTACAAAACTCTGTGAAAGAAAGCTGCAGAGAAGCATCTGAAGGGAACTAGGCAGAATGGCAGCTAAGAGGTCAGCATCTCCAAATCCAGCAGAATTTGGGGTCTCTGAATGAATTCTAATTCTCTTGTTACAATGGGGTTGTCATGGTTTAAACCATGATCCGGTAGCAGTCACACAGGACTGAAGTAATGTCTACTGAGGTGTTTAATTGCTTTGTTGTGCAGGGAAACACCTTAAGCAACTCTCCTAAGAGTTAATTTTAACTCCTAAGATATTTTTAATGACTGAGTTTAAAATATGTTAATTTTCTGTTGAAATAATAACATACCAATAAAATGTAATCCCATTATAATGCCTGTTGCTTGCACAGTCTACCTAAATTAGTGATTGAAACTGCAAAGGCTAAATGGTGTTTGAGACTTGGGTAACATATGAGTGGCTGCACTGGGCCTGCCCAAAAGGTCTGTGTAGCTCAGTGTCATTTCTCTAACGAGGGCAAAACCCAAATGTCCAGGGAAGAGTACCACATCTTCCCACTGTCCAGCCACCTGGAAGCTCAGGGCTGTCCTGAGCCCAGCTCGCCCTCTCTGCGGTTAGTACATCTCACTGCATCTCTTCTATGACTTTGTCCAGTCTCCAACTGAACCCACATACACTTTTAAAATCTACAACACCCTGTCACAGGTACTCTGAACCTTGCTTACATATTGCATGAAAAATCTATTTTTTAATTTGTTTTTCGATGTGCCACCCGTTGGTTTCATCCGACACCCTGTATTTCTTGCACTGAAAGAAGCAGCAGACAATCTGCTGCTCTCCATGCCACTCACGTTTTAGCTCTCTCATTGCCCTGCCCAAGTTACTGTTTTTTCAGGCTCAAGAGTCCTAGTTGTTGCATAAATGAAAGCCGTCTTGTGCTTCTGATTACCCTTTCCTGCCCTCCTCTGAACTTTTCCAGTTCTCTTGCAGCTTTTCTGAAGTGGGGGGCCAGAACTGCAACTGGTATTCAGGAGGCAGTAAAATCACCAGCATAGTCATGACCCCTTCAAAAGCGTGATACTGCAGATCTTAAAATACTGTGCTAGTCTGGTCAGCAAAGCTTTCCATCAGTCCATAAATTATTACATAGCATCTGGTCAAAGACCACATCTATCCCCAATTCTCCTTTTCCAAATTCCTAGTGAAATCATTGAATGATTTTAATACAGAATAGAAATTAATAATGAAATAATAATTAACTCATTCAATGATTTCACCAGATATTCTAGATTAAACGGGAGTACAGGAATGAAAAAAATGTATTGCCAATTCTTTCATTATTTTCAGGCCTGGGTTTACATCTCCTGAAATCAAAAGCAATGGAGCTGGTCTCCTACTCTGTAACTAGAAGTGATTTCAAATTAAAAAGAACCAATATTTATCTACAATTTAAAGCTATAATTACAACTTGAAAGTATTTTTGTGCATATTGAGCAGTACTGATCCTGACAGCTGAGATACTGTTCTTCTGTGTCTCTTTAAGATTAACAGAATCTCAGTTTCATACACAGCAATAAGTACATGTTCCAAATCATTAATTATTTCTTGTCCCTAGGCTTGCACAGTTCTATCTAGCCCAGGCATTTTTAAGACAATACACTAGCCTTCAAACAAAATTCATGACTTTGCTTACCATTGCTTTACAGTGATACTAGAAACGCAATGCTCATACTTCAGAACACTAAAGTGAAATAGATGATCGCATGAGCTCGATACATTCATGGTGGACATAGTATTAAATATAGAAACCTAACAGCTGGCACGGATAAATGCAGCAATTGCCCAGTGTAGGAATTTTGTCGTTTTCTCAGAGACATCAAGCTACTGTTAAAGATGGCACAGATGCTTCTTAAACGGACTTCCGATTCTTGCCTGGCACAAGATCCATGTGGAGGTGATGTACCTCTGCCCACTGATGCGTTCGGCAGCTCTTTCAAACGGGAGATATTGGGAAAGAACAGGTGGGTTGACAAGTTGGAAGTGACTGATTTGCACAGTAATCAGCGACCGTGTGATCTGCGAGAGCTTCAGGGAGAAACTTCGTACTTAAAGATCTTGGGGTCAGAAACATACAGTTATTAACTCACTTGTCTTTTTTAGTAGTGATTTATTTACTTTGAACTGAAGCTGTGTATATCACAGAATCACAGAATCACAGAATATTAGGGATTGGAAGGGACCTCGAAAGATCATCTAGTCCAATCCCCCTGCCGGAGCAGGAACACCTAGATCAGATGGTATAATACTAGATTTTCAGATATTCTACCTAAAAGTTACTAGCACTCAACACTAGTGGTGTTCCAAAACTCTGTTAAACATGAGCAGGGTAGAAATCGCATGCACTGACATCATTTATAGGAACAGTTGCTCTTTCAGCCTGACACAGGACACTTCATTGAGACCTGAAGCAGCACTGCCCGTTTGGGGACTGCAGTTCAAATACTGGGGTGATTGCCTGCGCCTCTGGGAACACTGCCAGGCGGGCTGTCACAGAAAGCTGTGCAATAGTAGCTGATGGGGACACTCACTGAGTGCCTTGCATTGGCAGAAAAAATCACAGATCAGTCACTCGAGGAGAGGTTCCAGAACAAACTGGTCCCCAGTAACCATGTTGGTATTTCCCAGTACAGACTGGTAAGCAGGACTACAGGAAGAGTCGCAGTCTGGCTGCTGCCTTGGGCTGACATCTGTTACCGTCAGCTCCTGCTGCTGATGGTTGTGTTCAGCCTAAGAAGGATTCTGTACAGGTTTTCTCTTGATCTCAATAGAAATTTAGAATTTAGATCCTTTATGGGAATTCTGAGTACCTTTTGAATTGGCTGAAGAAAGGGTCAAGTGCTGCAGTTTCAGCGTTTGCAGATTGCCAAACAGAAGCAAAACGGAATCCTAACATTCCTGTCCCAGGGAGAAGGCCAGTGTTTGGTCATTTTTTCAAGCGCTTGTAAGTGTTATTAGAGAAAAGGAGAAGAGGGACTGAGAGTGCTTACAACTTGTGATCTGTGTTTCTGGCCCAGTCTCTCCCAGGGCTCTGCAGGAAGATAGGTGCTTCCTCTGCATTTCATCTCTCTTCCTCAGCGGGGAAGAGCGGATGATCATAAAAATACAGGAAGCTTTGCAGGAACCGCGCCATAGGTACTTGTTTCTCTCAAAAGGGCTTAAGAGGCTCTTGACTTGCCTGGCAGAGGACTGAGAATCCGCTGAATGACAAACAATACTGGATTTATTATGGCATTATGAGGAACTGAACTGGGAAGAATTTGAGAGGTGGCATCAAACCAGCATCAAACCTTCTCACATACTGGGCAGTACAAGCATGTGCTGATTCGGGCAGCACGTGGAAGCAGATAGGTTTATCCCTCCGGCATCTTTAAAGATGCTACATAAATTACAGCAAACTAAATATCCTGGAAAAGCTGATATCGTTACTACTAAGTGTTTGCTGGAGATTAATCTAGGTTTTCTATTTTTTGCTTATTTAAGTTACACTTTCTAGACTTTGCTTAGCTAATCAGGTGGTAATAAAACTAAGAGGTCTGTATTTTGCAAGCTTGGTCATTTTTTAAAATCTCAGAGGAATATCTACATAAGCAAGAGCTTGCAAATTCTGAGCTATGCTGATTTAAGTAGGAAAAAAATATGCTCAGGTCTTTAATATCTGATGAATGCTGCCTTATATTTGAAAGCTTGTCCCTAGTGGAACCCATTACAATAATGTTTATACAGGTTTATGCTATAAATGCATGATATTTTTCCTACAGCTGAATATGTTGGAATTTCCTCCTGATTAAAAAAATAACGTGCGAATGGGCCATATCCCTGAGTATGGGTTGCTATAGACATAATTATGCCCTTTTATTAACAAATAAAGCAATGGAAAATATAATCTGTTAATGTAAAGAGGGCTTCATACAGCAGGCAGAGTTGATAGGAAGCACACCCTGGATCTCCTGCAATGTGTGTAAGCAGGAAGCCAGCCAAATCCCTACAGAACTAAAGGAAACTTTCAGAAAGCTGTGAAGTACTTCCCCAAGCTCCTCCAGCTTGATTACAAGCAGCATGAGAGCTGAAGAGGAGACCAGGTGAGCCTCCTAGGTAAGGCTAGCTACAGCTCGAGATCCCACTTGTGCAGAACCACGCTCCAGCCCATCTGCATCTTCACCGCCGAGCGCACACCAAGCCTGGAGAGCAGTGCTGACTGTCGCCGTGGAAAGGGGGAAGATGATGGTGATGGATCAGCGCACGCTTAACATGAAATAACAAGAAGAGGCGATGTCATGGCAGTATTTCGGTTGCACAGGTGTCCTGTTCTCAACTCAAGTCCTGTAACAGGCCCAGATGACACAGATATCGACATCTGTGTTTTTTCCTATATTAAAAATCGTTCCACATGGCCCTGACTGAGGAGATCCTTTACACGGACTGTTACGCTGTGGAGTGACAAGAGCCAAGGACAGGAGTTGGAGGGGACACTTCCAAAGACAGGTCGCCCCTCCCACACTTCATCGTGCTATGAACCACAGCCACAAGAAAATGCTCTCCTGTCTGGAGCACAGGATAAGATTGTCGCTAAGCCTGCTTTAAGCTGTAGAACCTTTTAAAGATTCAAGCAGTGATGTGGGAACTTCATCCCTCAGATAGGAGCGAACAGGCTGACAACACACAGTGCTGTGACATGCGAAATACAACCTTATTATTAATACACTGAACTGGAACACAGAAGAGCTCTGGCTTAGTCACAGATCTCTTGCATAAGCTCCATTACTTAGGATATTCACGACTTTATTTTTCTCTGTAAAAAGGGAATTATTTCTTGTTTCATCCTTGGGAATGAGGAGATGAAAACCATTTCTCACTTTGTGTATAGACTGGAACAATGAGGCCCTGTTCTCACTTGGGGTCCTGAAGTCTTGCTTTAATGTAGTTTAGAAAAAAAACAAAAATGGTTGAGCATTACGGAATGAAATAGAAATGCTTAACTTGATTATTTAACTTTTCTTTCACAAGTGGAACTGATTTACAGGGAAAGGTGCTAACCTGACTTGCATGACTTCATATACATTTTCTCACTGGCCTCTGCTACAGCTGCCACCAGCACTGCCTGGATTGTAGACATTAGTAGTGAAACAGATCAGTGACATACCATTCCTTTAAAAATAACAAATTCATAAATTCTCAGTTTCTCCTTCCTTAAACCAACCACCCCATCCAAAACTCCATCTCACAGCCTGTGCCTGTGCACTACTCATTTCTATAATACATTTTGACATCCTGTTTTTGTAAGAATCCAAATTCTCATTTGTTGCCTTGATGTAAATCCATGGGTTTTCCTCTGCCAAGTAGGAAACAGAGGTTCCTAAAGATGGGGTTGTTCAGTCTCGGAGAAGACTTCAGGGCATTGTCACTGTTACTCATAGGAATTATTATTTGCTCAGTGAATAATTCCAATAAAATAATTGGAATTTTCTGAGGAGTGAAATATGATTCAACATGAACAAGCGTGGCTGTGTCTAGACATTAGTGGAAGACTAAATTCAACACCAAATAATAAAAAGAGACTACAGAGAAGTTTCCCTTTGGAAATGTTTGATTTTTTTAAAAAGGACTAGACATTCTCTGAGCAACGTCTCTCTGACGTTTCCCCTCACAGCTGGTCCATTTGGGCTGGCCGGTGTTTCCCCTGCAGCGATGCAGCGGTTGTGCAGTGGCGTGCCTGGTGCCTGCTACCTGAGCCAGTGTGCCCCCTCAGGAGACAGACAAAGCCTGCCATGCACACTTAGCTTCAGATAAAATCACCTCAAAGCGTATTTACCTTCTAACCCTAAATAGCCACTACAGTAATATGTGTATCTGCATACACAAAAGAGTTTGTTCTTATAAAAAAATCTAAACCAAACAAAGAGCCATGCCAAGAGTATACATTTCATTTCCCAGCATACAAATGAGGATCTAATTTACTGTGGGCTGTTCATGCCTTTTGCTTTTAACAAACATCCATATGTCAAATAGACCTTCCACATACTTCCCTGCTGGAGGTTTTTTTTTCCTTTCAACTTGGTAGGGAACATTTGTGATCCTTATTCTACCAGATATATCTACAGAATATATTTTGCTCAAAGCTTTCTATTTTTTAATTTAAGGGAAACAAATCAATGCATGGCTCTGCCAGTCTCACTATTATGACAAGCATACATCTGTGCAAAAATACTTCAATCCCTAATTAATTACAGGATGTTATTAACATTTTTTAATTTAACAGTGGTTAATTTATTTAATTTTATAAACATGACCATATGAAGTTACTTTTTAAATAACTCTTTTCCATCTTTTGTCTGCAGTTTCAAAATCTGAGTAGTTTAGCATAGATACGGAGATATTTGCCTGCCTAAAATTATTTTATATTCAAATGGTTCCAAATCCTTTATATGATGACTTCAGTAACAGAGGCTTGACACTTCCCTCATGACTCCTGCAGCACGGATGGCCAGTGTTAATGGGAGTTTGCTCCTATTAAAGGAAACAGGCTTTCAAATTAATACTTGTTATGAATGTATACTGCCAAAATCATCCCAGGTCATCTTTCTCATCTACCACAGCACATCAAATTGAGCTTACTTCTAAGTCAGCTTAGTAAATACTCCACAAAAATATGCCCAGAGTTAAAGTGAATCCCTGTTGAAGGTGATTTACTTATTGACAGGTAAAGAGTTGCACATAAAACGACTATCAGTCAACTTGAGTCAGCTGAGGTCAGTTATTTAATAAGACTAATTAGTGGAACAGTTAAATTTTCAACAGCTGTAAACTTTTGTGAGATGCTTGTTTTACTTTTTATTTGTTTAAAAGACAGCATTGAGATAAATTATACTCAAATATGCACTTTATTGCAACTGCAACAAGTGTTCTAGTGGCTGCCCAGTCTTTTCCCTTGCTTACAAGTTTACTATTTATAGTGGACTTACACAGTCCATAAGGTTCATTTGTAACCTTTAACCTCTTCTCTCTTACTTTTCTGGGATCCTATTAAAAATATTATTTATAAGGCAAGCAGTAAAACACTTTCTTTTCTGTACACTTGTTATTCACATTGCTCTCACCTAGTTCAGCCAGGAAAAAGTATCCTTACCCAGTGTGGGGTGAGATAGGCCTTGTGCCAGGGAGTCAAAGGGAGCGAGAGGTTTTCATTCACAGCTAACACAATGGCAGAGCTTTCTGTGGCCTGTAACTACATCTGCGCTGCTCACTGAACCATCCAAATTTACACTCAGCTAAAGAAAGGACATTTGGTCTAAAATCAGATACATTCTTAATTGGTAACCTAATGTGCATATTCAAATACTAATCCTTGTTAGAAACGTGTAGCTGAAGCCATACTGTCAACTCCGTTAGATAACTTGGTAGCGTTATATGTTTTTTATGTACACTTTTGTGTTAATTTTTTTCACACATAAAGTCAAAAATCAGAAGCCCCAGCTTTAGCGAGACATATGTGATGTTACAGTGTTAGTTGGAAACATCTGAATGCCTGTGGTGGCTGAATGACTCCTAATTGCCAAACTTGGCTCTGCCCTGCCTCAGCCAGCCTCACCCCAAACACCAGCTGGAAGGAATACATCCGTGTCTTCATGGGTTTTACAAATTTATCATATATATCCACTGCTACATCCAGCAGTACAGTAGACACGTAGTAAAAAACATAAAAACTACCACTACCCCCAAAAACCCCAGCAAAACGGAATATTCAGATGAGAGGCAGGTGTTTGTTAGTGGCTAATAGCACAAACCACCTTGCTCCTGCCTTTATCCATTGCCAGGATGGTGTGACAACACAGGGGCATCAAGATGCAAAGAAGAAGGGAGCCTCATGGTCTTACAAACCAAACCAGACTAAAGCAAACCACACCCACCAAACCCAACCCAACCCAACCAATCTCTGCCTGCTGATCATGGGCTACAACAATCATTTTGGAAGATAATTCATTCCAAATGCAGTCTATAAGTCATGTTGGCATCATAGATCAGAGGCAACTTTTGTTATCAGAAACTTCCAGAAGGGGTTAAAATGGATTTTCAGCCCCAAGACCTGGCTGCTTTGACCTTAATTCCCCTTGGGCCAAGTTACTAAGCTCCTGACAAGAAAAAGATACTTGTGCAGAGCATGACCTTTTTTAGCTGGGGTAGCATTTGTGTTTTTTCAAGCCTTCATTACTGTAATATCATACATAGGGTTTTTCATTTGTTTGCCATGCAACTTATTCCCCTAAGATTAGTCCTTTTCTAGTCAAGCAGTTTAAAGCTAATCACAGTTGTTATTTTAATCTGTGCTCACCGTTAAGAATTCTTGCAGAGCTATTTTGCTTGTTGGCAATTACAGTCTCCCAATGGAAGTTCATGATTACAGCAAAGACCACCTGTTTAATACTTGGCACCTCTTTAGTATACAAGCATTGAGCCCAGGGGCATAGAAGCATGCTAATGCTGGTGATGAAAGTATAGCAAATCTATTTAACAAACTCTGGTTTGAAAATACAGCATTGGAGAAATGCTATGCAGTCCTCATGCACATCTGTAGGCTTCCCCCTCTGTGTTTTCCATTACTGTAATAAGGTAACAAGGTGGTGTTCATCCTTCATTCATCTATTATATGATGGTCATGTCTGAAATGCAGGATATCGTCACGCTTTCACCAAGACAAACTAAAGGATTGGTCCTGGTTCCAGTGGCACTAATAATAAAATTTCCTTGAAAGACCTTAAGAGCAGAGTCTGACCCTTGCATATTTAAGCAAGCATCCTGTGCTGAAATACAAATTCTTTCTTCTGTTAAGGGAACTAGTAATTGCTGTCACTGATTTATGTGTCAAGACTTAAAAATTATGATTTACTGTCAAGGTCAATTAGCAAAGACTGCAGGAGCAAATATCTGCTTCTCATGTTGATTGTCCGTGTGATTCTGCCATAAAAATTGTACGTGGTAATACACATTAGCTGGAATAGCGAGAGCATTAAATGATTATGTGAGAAGCAACACCGCAGGGAGATCCCCCACCCCTGACCCAATTCTGTCCTATTTAAAGTTATTTCCAGACAGGGCAGGGAAGTGTAAAATAATCCAGTGTCCTGGTTCAAGCTGATGCAGTGAGATGCACGGTCACTACTGTGCATCATCTCCAGTGATGAACATCGACAGGGGTCAAATTTGTCTCATGTCAGATAAATTTATCTTCTTCAAACTTGAGAAATGGGGGAACCACTGACAAGTCAAATATGCTATCATTCTCATCATGATATATGTGAAAATAATTATTGTAAAATATTCAGTGCAAGAAAAGCTGTGCTAAAAAAGTCTGCCTCTCCACATACTGCCGAGGTGCCTTTACTCGTTGTTGTAAGGGTTTTAAAGAACAGAACATCTTAAGCTGGGTTAGAGGTCTATTTTAGTAGAAAGCTATAAAACATGACCTAACCACAGTCAGTTCTCCTGGGACGCCAATTACAGCAATAAATGTTCCACAGCAGATGCGAATGCTCTGTATAAACAGTTGTCCTCTAAAATGAAAAGAAATTTTTTCTCCCACATGTCTTTTAGGGTCCCATTGTACGTGTGGAAATGTAAAGGAAATGTAAAATTGATATGCGCACCATGACATCAGCTTTAGTCTCCACTTTCTTAGCCTGGCCGCTATAAATCTGTCCTGGCTGTAAGTAACGCTGAAGGAGCTAAATGGTCAGAATTTGTGTCTGTCTTTTTTTATTAGCTTGCCTCGAGTAAAATAGGGGTTATCGGTCAATGTCAGGTTCAGCGCCCAGTGACCCACTGGGTTAAAATCATGGTAGTCACAATTCAAGAGCATAATGAAGTCTGAGAAGAAGGCTATGCTGATTTATTAGGACATCTGTCTGGCTATAGACAGCCTCGTACTGCCCCTCTGTAGTGGGAGCTTTTAGCATAATCCTCAGGATGAAACATCTTAGAAATTTAAAAGAGAGAAATCAAGTGCTCAAAGAAGACCGGCAAAACCAGAAGGGTTTATCTTGTAGTGCACATTGTAAGTCTTAACTTTTTATGCCAATACTCCATAAAAATAATATTAAAAATAAATCAATATGAAAAATGATCTACTGTCTTCAGTTTTCCAAAACCACTGAATTTTTGGAACACATCTGAATGTCTGTTCATAATTGAATAAAGTCACTACCCCTGCTACTTTTCAAAGACTTTTTCATCGTTTAATTTTTCGTTATTCATTTATATTTAACCATGGTAGTGTCATCTACATATACTGTTATCATGTTTATGCTTACAAAAGTAATCTCCTGATTGCTGCAATCTTAAGTATAGACTTCAATATTTTGTGCCAATTATTTTGACCACTTTTAAAAGAAAGCAGGAGTTATACACAAACTTCCTGAGTTTTGCCTATAAATAAGACTAAGTCCATATCATGGATGCTGTATGCTGTACGTGCTGTAATACTATTTTATAAGCTATAGGTCAGGAAGTCAGTGAGATGCATACCAACTAGTACTGTCATGTGCAAAGCTACCTTTTTTGTACACGAGAGGCATTCAACTGGAAAATCAGACAGCTAATAATTTCTTCCTTGATCAGAACTAAGGTGAAATAGGTTTCAATCTATGAAGATGAAATTATTCTCTGAAGATTACTTTATATTTGACTATGTATTAATAAAGATTGTCACTGCTCATATGCCTTCAGAAAAAAAATGTTAAATGTTGCATTTAAAAAAATATCTGCCTGTGAATGTTGAATGAGTTTCATCACTGATATTATTCCATTTCCTCTGTACTAAAAGTTAGTCCAGATAGAAATTTAGCTGGTAACTATGAAAATATGAGATAGTGAGTAGTTAATAACTAGATACTGAATACTTAAGAAAATACAAAGTACAAACAAATACTGCTGTCATGGAGATCCTTTTAGACCAGCTGTGATAACAACAATTCTATACAAATGGAAAGTCTGGAAGAATTAATTTAACAGTGATCAAGAGATAATTAACTCATAAAGGGTGTGAGACTTCTGAGGCTTTTGGAGATTAGGTAATTTCTTCACTATACCACTTTACAGAATCATAGAATCACAGAATGGTTTGGGTTGGAAGGGACCTTAAAGACCATTGGGCAGGGAAACCTTCCACTAGACCAGGTTGCTCAAAGCCCTGAACCCCTCCAGGGATGGGGCATCCACAGCTTCTTTGGGCAACCTGTGCCAGTGCCTCACCACCCTCACAGTAAAAAAATTTCTTCCTAATATCTAATCTAAATCTACCCTGACAACATCAGAACAGCCCTGAGACAACAGCTAGAGAACAATACTACTGAAATACAATCAAGAATCTACAGATTTGGACATTTTTTCCATCACACCACTATTATGAATGACGCTTGAGAAATTTTGGAAAAATGCAAACAATGCACAACCTCTCGTTCCACCTAAGGCATCAACAGTAGCATAGCAGCGAAACCTCTGAAGTATAATATGTGATAGCATTGCTGCAGTAAAAGGGAAACTATGTCTGGAATGAGGTGAGCACCTTTCTTTGAGATCTGACAACCTCCCGCTGTGAGTAGATGACATTTACTAGACTGGACAAATGCAAGGTTTGCAAGGTCCTGTAGCTGTCTTACCAGAGGGACGCAGAGTTTGAGATCTTCAAGTACGTGCTCATGCAGCTATCACAATGCTCTACAGCAGAGTAGAAACACCCACTAGCTGCACACAAACATGTGGAAATCACTCCTTTGCTTAAGCCAGGATTAAGTCTGAGCAGCCTGCACTGAGCAACATGAACACAGAAGAAACAGAAAATCTGGACTACCAAGAGTACTGCAGAATTGTAAAATGGTGATTGATTTAGTTTCCAAACTCTCAATTTCTCATGCTGCTGTGCTGCTTTTTTGGCTATTGTTTGTATGCCATTCACTGAAAACACTTACATTCAAGAATATAAGACCATTTCTTAAATTCAGTCCAATTAAAAGAATCTGAATTAGAGTTAGCAACCACTGCTTAGAAAACTGAACATGAGGAAACCTGTGTGTGTGTGTAACTACCCTGCTTAGCAAAGGCAAGATTCAACTCGTGTGTGATGCCATACTTATTTCCCTTAGGTAAGATTTGGTAGTCTGCAAAGCATTCAAAAGTGGAGAAACTGAATGTCCCATCACTTGTTTGAAATCAAGAATGAAAACTATGGAGTGCAGCATTTTTTTCCAAAACAGCAACATAAATAAGTAGGTATGTGCATAGTACTTGCCTCCATAAATTCCAGCGTTGTTCTTCCAGCTGAGTCACTAAGTGCTCTATGTATTTGTTTGAGTCCATATATTCCTAAATGGAAAACGATTAAAAGGTTAGTTTTCCAATGCCTAAAGCATTTCTTCCTATTTGAGCAAAAGACAATAAGAGTCAGTTTGCGGAGTCGACTTTCATTTTGCACCCAAGGTTAACCCATGTACACACATCACAATGATGTAAAAATCACGATTAAAGCCAAATTTGGATTCAAACCCAGTGAACAGGGCAGTAGCCCAATATACTTTTCAGATATTATTTGAGGGGAAGATGAAAGGCGGTGAGGATATGCAAGCAGCACAAATAAATTAGAGTATGTTTAAATACATATCCATATTCTAAGCCTAGATTTATCCAGCCTGGAATCAGACTGAAAAATAACTTCTCAACAGGGCAGTCACTCTTTTGGTGCACATTTTGTTTACTTCAGGTATAAATCAAAGTGAACTGAATATTTTACTCAAATATTTATTTCATGGGTGGTATGAAAAACATTACAGCATGTACCCTATTTGAAAATGAAACTGTAACTCTGCTCCCATATCATTTTCCAGTTCAACTTCTGCAGATGCTATAATTTGCCATATCAGCTATATGAAAGCTGCAGTATTGTGTCTAGACAGACTTTCTGATAAATAATCATGATCAGATGAACAATTCAGATTTTTTTCTTGCTGAAGCCCATTCTTTAGACCCAATGCAAAGAGATGATGTTTATTCTCGTCAGAGAAATATGTCAGTAATAGAAATATACCACTTAATTTCCAGGAAGAAGGCAACTTTAGTGTTATTTATATAAAATATTTCAGAATGAACCCACAGGAAAACAGGTGATATAATATGATATATTCATATGACGGTGGTATCAACACAGCCACATTACTATTATTCTGAAAACCTATCAGTAATAATATGACTCTCTTGAAATATCTCACCAAAGCAGAAATATGTTTCACAGCTCATAGTTCAGGAAATAACAAGTATATGGAAAAAAAAAATCCATCTTCACTTTCTGGAGACAAAAGCTCTGCTTTTACAGCTCTACTTTTTTAGCTTGGAACTCATTACAAAACCACTTCATGGGGTTCTTTTTTGTATTAGGGGTTGTTTCTTTACTATCATTATTTATTTTGTTTACAAATGCAGATGTTTGTTGCAAAGTAGTTGGTTCTTCTCAGCCATTTATCTTCATGAGCAGGAACATGAGGGAGCTCCTACAGGGCCAGTACATCATCATGTCTTCTCAAGGTGAAGGTAAATGTTAGCTGATTTCAGTGACCATAATCTATATATAAATGCACATTTTTATTTTTCAGGACTGGAATTGTTCTAAGTGATTCAGTGTACAGTAACTATTTTCTTGTTCTGATTGAGAGAGAGAGTGTTCTCTCAAAGTCTGTCATGACACAGAGAAATGGTCCCTGGCACAAAGGGGAAGGGGTAAGATGCTGCTCCCGAGGAGCCCGTGCATATGCATCTCAGCCATATCCTGTTCAAACTGTGTTGCTCGAAAACCTTTGGGCACTGTGAAACTTTCCATTAAACTCTGTGCTTGCCCCAAGTTTAAATTTAACCTAACTGCTGCACTGCTGCAGATAGACGTATCTTGAAGATGTTACCTTCAGAAAACATTAAATAATGTAAATCTTGAGAAACACCATGAACTTCAGTGGCATTAATACAGCTTTTATACCAGTGCTGTTTGGATCAGATGCTGGCTTCAGCATCCCCTGTTACTCTCCCTGTTACTCAACTGACTTGAATTTTACTTGGATTACACCATGTCAAATAAGCAGCAAGCTTCTCCTAAACCAGTGCAAGTCATCCTGTAACACACATACATTATAGTTTAGAAAAATTATATTCTACAAATGTATAATGACGATTAGTTGCAGTACCAAGTTCTTTAAAAGAAGCTGCCTTTTTTTACTTAATGTTTTACTACATTTAATTAGTATTAATACCTTTATATCTTTTTAATGTAATATTAAACAATATTCCTGATTTATTCATCAGTGCACTTTGCCCTACGGGCAAAGGTAGGATCAGAAGTTTTATTCTGCATAATTCTATCATGATAATATAGAAAACTCCTTCTGAAGCAATTTTCTCAAAAAATGTTGTCTAGAAGTAAAGACAATGGGGAAAAGGAAAGCAATGTGTTTATCCTGTATGACTCTTGCCTTAATGTTACGTTTTTTCCCATGGCAAATCAGCAATATTATTCTATTTCTCTTTGAAGACCTGCAGCTCGGGAGTATGTAATCTGGCAGTGTGCAAAAGTGACGTAAAAAAGTAAACCATGGTTTGACAGAAGCATCATGATTAGAAGTACCTCCTTTCTTCTTTGCTGCTATGGCACATTCATGTGCCAGCCGTGTCCAAAGCGAGCCATCTGCCTCAGACAAGGTCTGTGTTCCCAAGCCCAGGGTTCTGCTCCTTTCTGTTATCAGCTATTCCAACAAGCCACATTTGGCAAACCCTGGAGCAGTATTATAATTTTGTCAGTGTGAAGCAAACAGCAAACAGTGATGAGATTTAGAGGAACTCTGTGACTTAGAATAACTTGGCACATTCAGTAAAAGTATAAAATCTGAAATAAAAACCCCCAGAGTAATCATACTTTTTCACCAAGACTATATATACAGTTTAGTAAAGTGCCGACATTTTTCAGTACCCAATAGATCATGTCAAGAGGAGTAATACAAATATTTTGTAGCTTTCTTGGAGCTCTGTCATGCTTGCACCATGTAGGCTTTGAGCATCACGGCTAACGAGTCTGAAAAATTACATGGAGCGTCGTTTTCTGATGCGAGTTTGCATTATTGGAAGGAGGATCCATGAGACCCACACATATGTAAGAAAAGTACCTTTTCCTTATGAAAACAGAGACAAGATCAAATAACTGACTATAGATGAGAATTATTTAGGTAGACACAAGTGGTACTTATACTAGATACTACCAAGACAGATTTCAAGGCGAAAAAGGCTGGGAAAGCAGCCTGGCCCCAGGGGTTCAGAAGCAGCTCACGATTCTGCCTCTTCCCTCTTCCCCACCAGAAGACTGAAGTGTGGGAACGCTGAACACTGAGCACCTGCAAAGCAGGAGGGGGTTAGGCTGTGTAAGGCCAAGACAGCATTTCCAAAATTATGAAGCGTTTTGCATCTGAAGCTGGAGGCTCCAAATGAGTGTATTTTTATGAATCTGATGATATTATATAGCAATTTTGGAATCACCATCCATGCTGTTGTTCACAGCTGGACTAGAGCTCAGCAGCCTGACCTGTGCCGGCCCTGGTTTCAGCCTCACTCTGACCTCCAGCAATTCCTCCCAAAATGCAGGATTACCGAGGAGTCCATGATTTTAAAAAAGTTATTTTTTAAATATCCTTTTAAGAATCATGGGTGAAACCTGTCCCCTTCGCGATTAGTCAGCTTCCAGCCAGGAGGATTTCACTCTCCTCCATCAATCCTCCCGTGATGGCATAGAACTGTGCTGTTTTAAGGGAAAATCCTTCTGTAATATATTTAAATGAACTAGAAAATCATTCTAAGAGCTGCGTAGATGCTGGTATCCAGGAAGCCTTGGTATGCAAATGTCACATACCAGCTCATCTAATTTAGAGAGCATTAGAGAATTACTTCACCAAAATTGTCACTGTTTTGAGCTGAAGAACAAGCCTGCAAATATACCTAAGTATGTTTTTGGACAGAACTAAATATCTAACTTTGCAATGCTTAGTTGTTTTGCTTTTTTTTTTTTTTTTTTTTTTTTTTTTTTTTTTTTTTTTTTTTTTTTTTTGTTTTTTTTTTTTTTGTGTTTTTTTTTTTTTTTTAGTTTTTGTTTTTGTTT
>VZTO01015908.1:0-28766 GCA_013400615.1 Syrrhaptes paradoxus | reverse complement strand
AAAAAAAAAAAAAAAAGGCGGAAGAGAAAGGAAATGAAGTGCCTCCACTGAGTCCCGGGATCCACTGCTGGGTATTTTGGTTGGTTACGTGGGTATTTGTTCTGGCATATCCATGTTGTTGTGCTGGGCAGGGTATCAAAAATTCTGCAGCACACAGAACATTTTCCCATCCATTGTTACAGAGCAGACCCTGAGGGCAACCTTGGGTTTATGACACAGGATTCCCTCCCTGGAAGCTGGAGGAGATAAATTTAAGCTAAAGGAATAGCACACAGTCTCTGTCTCTGCTAAGGAACTTGCACAGCTTGGTATCAAAGAGAGTTTAATGAGCTTAGCAATATGTGAAAAGGATTAAGGATACAGTCGTTGATCCAGCAAATCACTTGATTACATACTTAATTTAATAGGGCTACTCATGTGCTAAAAGTTCAGCGTGTGCTTCGGAGCTTCTACTGGGCAGTGGTCCCTGGGAGGTGGGCGGTGGTGTGGTGGGACTGGGCCACCCTGGGACTGGGATATCTCGGCTTCTGGAGCTGGCCCCACACCTCGGCTCCTAAACCCACACTCCTTAACTGGGCAGGTGGGGACACAGCAGCTGCCCTCCCTGCCACTGCTTCTCCTGTTCTGAACAAGCTCCCAGCAAGCTCCCAGCATAGGACCAGGGTGTATGGCTGTGATACCCGAGTGGTGCAGAAAATGGGGAAACGGGGATAGAACCCAGGCTGGCACTCATCTTCCTGCAGATCAGCTTTGGAAGAGGGCTGGGAGGTAAAAATCACACGCAGCCCTGCAGAGCCTGAAGAGTCCCTTTCTCCATCTGGCACATCTAACACTGCCCCGGTTCATCTGGGACGGACACTGAGCAGACAGCCCTAGTGCAGCCCTCTGCAACACTGCCCCTTGGCTCCACTCATATTTCTGTTTGGAACCAGACAGGGAAACATCAGCGTGGATTCAGGCTCTTGAACTTCACAGAGGAGGAGGTTTGGCATTGGGGAGTAGAGACAAACACGGAATGAACAACCTGATAAACGCACAGACAAGTTCCTGCGAGTATCTGGAGTCATCCAGCCTTGGAGACAGGGAGCTACACAGAGAGCCCACAGTCATCTGCTGCAATGCGGAAAGTCATCTTTTCCCAGGGAAAGGTTATTAGAAATCAAACAACAACAAAGCTGTCTGCGGCCAAACAGCAGACTGTCGCAATTAGGAAATGATGTTAGCAAAGCAACGAGTGGATGGGATTGACCTGCGCGGGGGAGATGGGAGCTGTTACAGTGAGTGTGGAGACACAAGTCATCTTTGAAGGGTCTTGGAAGAGTGCCCTGGGGTAAAGCTTTAGATCCAGGGAGACTGCCTTCAGAGAATATTATAACTTCTGTAAAATATTTATTTTTGTTATCATCCTGCTGCATAAACCTTTGATAGAAAATAGGCTTTTTTCCAGCTGCCCAAGAGGACATTTTATATATGTATTCTTGTCTGGACTATGTTTTTCGCATGTCTGAAAGAGTTATAATTGAGGACCGGAGTGAGCTGTCTGTTACACAACATCACTCAGCTGCACACTAAAAATAAATCAGGTATAAAAAAAGATAAAACCTCTTTGTGTGAGATATTTTTGTCACTCCTTTTGATACCACACCTGGCTTGACTGCTCACCTTTGGTGCTAAATAGCAATAAAAGTTAAACCCTGTGGCTTAAGGAAAGATCTTTTAAAACTGCCATTATTGCCGATTTATTATTTTCCTACCTGATTTCAACCTGATATTTTGTCAGTTTTGTTAACAACTGGTGTGAAAGTGTACATTTAGAGCATCTGCAATGGAGCAGAAGACTGGCAAGAGCCCTCGTGCATGCACTGTGGAATTACACCATTACGATAAAAACAGTAATGATTATTTTAATAAATATGTTGAGCAAATTTCTTAATTGTTCAAAATCACTTAAGCCTCAGTGAACAGTTCATATTACATCTCAGCTGCAGTGATTAAAACTGATTTACCACCTCATCTGAAGCCAGTTGTTTTCATAAAAATCAGCTGGGTTTTCTTCCTGCTGCTTTGCACCCTATTAACTGGCACTATCCACAGAGAACAGCGGAGTTTAATAAAGCCTGAAATTGCACAAGCTTGTTAGCTAACAGCCAGATTCTGCACCCTGCGTATTCTGAAGCCAGGAAAGCAGAGATAGTTCGCAGAGGAACGCTATCCAGATTCACAGCTGGCATCCAGAGCTCCCCTGCATTTGAATTTTTGCCAGTTTGTCCCCAAAGTACAAGCTTTGGGATAACAATGTGGGTACTCTGCTACTCAGTGACACCTGATGTTCATGTTCTTCCTACACAGGGCCATGGAGAATGCTGCAGTTTTACGCTATTTTCCACCAGCTTTTAAAACCTTCTGCTTTCCGCTGAGATATTTTCTACAAGGAAATCCCATGACTCAGGCAGACGTGCAGGAGAGATGTACAGACCAGTATTCTGCCAGGGCTCTTCCCCAGCTCAGCAGACTGTAGCTGGAAAGTGAAGAACAGATTTGGTGAAAACCACCACCATCATTCAGGTTTCCAGATGCTTGGCTGGTTTGAGTTGGTCACCCTTCAAGGTGGTTTTTACAGTGGTTTTACATGCCAGTTATATATGGGCCTTGACACGAAGGATCAATCATAGCAGGCAGGAGGATAGCAATGATGCTGGACTTAAATTCTGGAAGAGAAAAAGCTAAAAAGTTGACCTACTCGAGGTTAATTACACTAGATTTACAGTAAATCAATGAACTATGACGGTACTGGGGGTGAAGGAAAGAATCCCAGAGCTTCCCAGCTGTTACCCCATGATGCTAAGTGAAACTATAAAGACAAAAATACGTTTCATAGAATCATAGAATGTCCTGGGTTGAATTCAGGCAGAAAAAAATAGCAGATTAGTTTTCAGCTGGACTGAATCTGCTGAATTCTACCTTTTTTTGATACAAGTGGGTGCTGTAATCATGTAGGGTGCAGCAAAATCCACAGTAATGCAGGATTGTATCTCCCTTGTAAGACTTCTCTTTCGAAGGAATGCCTGCTGTCTGCGAGCAAGAGCACACTGCTTCAGTTCAAAGGTCCATGGTTTCCCAGGGTCCTGATTCCTCACCAAAGCCAGATGATGAAGCAGAGGCCACAGCAATCCTTCCAACAGCACCTGGAGGCTGCACATCTGTAACCCAAGCCATTAGGATCAAGGCAAAAGAGATGGAGAAGCTCCAGCGGATGTCCATGTTTTCCATGGCCTAGAAAGTCTCTGGCAGTGGTAAAACCGACTTACTGGCTCTCATGTCAGTTTAATATTCTGGCCTCTAACTTTCAAAGCAGTTAATGGTTTAAGCAACAGCTGGATTAAAGGACAAATGTCAATTTATAAAACAGTGTGACAGCTGTCTTTTTCCAGGTCAATGAAGCAGAACCCAAGATAAAGTAGGTGAGTGCTAGGAAAAATTCCAAAGATCAAACAGATGGATGAAAATAATATTTTACAGAAAATAGGCACTGGGACAATTTCAAATAGGGATCCACTAAAATAATACGTGCTGATTCAACAGACTGGAATATTTTTCAAAATAAGAGAGGATATAAAGTAAGATAGTGGGAAGTAAAGTCAGAAACCAAGAAGATGGATGAAAAACAGGAGGAAGGAATAACTAAAACCAGAAAAAGGGGCAGAAGGAGAGAGTAAGTAAAGTGAATACAACTAGAACTTGACATTGTTTTTGTACAAATACCTTTTACTCCAAAAGTTTAGCATTCCTCGGGCCTAAAAGTCTCTATGCAAATAACAGGCTATGAAAGTTTTGTCATTTCTACTAAATATTGAGCAAATTATTCTGTTTGGGTGTACAAATAAAGGAAACGGGACATTTTGTCCAATGGGCACATCCATGCTATTTTTAGATGCTTTTCTTTCCTTGAAAGTAGTATAAATCAGTAAAAGCAAATACAAAGCATTAACTGGAATTTATTAGAATTATCTTGAAATAGAAAAGGATTATATCATACCGGAAAAGTTTGAGTTTATTAGACATCCGCTAAATCATGAAGTTTTTAACACCAGCTGAAAGCTTCATTGAACAACACATCAGAGGTACACACTGCTACTGCAGGAGGAAAATCCAAGACCATACAGAAGTGTGTCCCTACAGCATCAACAGGTGGATGCCCTGGATTTGTATTTGGGGTCAAATCAGGAGATCCTTTTGGTCTGCAGAAAGGCTGAGTGTCCATGGATACCCATCTATCCCGAGCATAGCTCACTGCGAATGAGGTTCAAGCAGGCGTGTTAGGTCCTGATGCAGCAGATGCAGATGACGCTGCAGATTATGGGCTGCACTCACCCGTGCGAGTGCCAAAGGAAGGAAAAGCACCAAAAACTCTTTCTAAATTAATAAAGAAATCAACAAGGCCATTGCAGGAGCCAAGGATTTCAGTGGGAAATGGGAAAAACCTGCCTTTTTTTGCCAGGAAGAGGAGTGGATATGGGTGAGGATGTTGCACCACAGTGCCCTGACCGTGTCTCCTGGGCAGGTTTGGGGCTGCTCTCCCAGTGACCTCAGCATATGGAAAATTCTTGTCCTCAGTCAGTATAAAACCTCTCTATATAGTGAAATAAAAAATGAACATACAAAGTGAAGTTTAGCCTAGTGGTACACGTGACAGTTCCCGGTTGTTTGAAGTTATTGATGACTATGTGTAAGCTAAGGAGGTGTCAGAGTGACAGAAATGTTTATATCCCAGCAATTCCACAAACGAAAGGGCGACAGTGTTATTTAAGGCAATAAGAATTTGGTATATAGCTAAAACAGACATTCAGAGTGGAAGAAAAAAAAAGACTGGAAGATGTGCAGATTTTATGAGTTTTCTTCTGCACTGTGTATATTTACATGAGATAATTAGCTGTACTCTTGTTTATGTCAGATCCAATTTACATTAATAAAGTTCACCCAGCAAAGACACTGATGCTGTAAGAAAATGCCCAGAAATGTTAGCAGCCATAAAGATGCGGACTAAACACTGGAGTATTTAATTAATCGATTTCCGACACTACCAGGTAATTACAATTTCTGAATCATTTCTTGTTCTTTATGAATATAAATCAACCATAACACACAGAAGATGTGCTGGTTGGAGGCATTTGACTCACAGAAACATATGGCACTTGCATGTGACTCACAATGACTGCAGAAGACATGGAGTTATAACAAGGACAGAAAAACATTCATGGGATCTACTGCAGAGTTGGGGAAATCTTCTTCTAAGGTTATCACAGACCTTTGGGATTCACAGATAAAGACGATTCATTCTCAGAATGTATCGGACTTGTTAACTCCCTTGGAATAACTGCTGTCATCCATCCTAACCACAAATGCCTTGGGACCTGACGTTTTCTACTATTTTCATTCATTCCTTCATTATCACTTGTCCTCACATTTATTCCGGAAGCTCCTGACAAGAAACAAGATACATACCCACAAATCTAATGTATCTTCATATGGTTTTATTTCTACTTAAAAACAAAATAAATAAAAAAGCAGTAGATGCTCATTAGTTCAATCATTCTCTTATTGAAAGCCATAGTAAAAATATAAACTCTAATATTTATGCAAATATATAAAGGTAAGGTAAAAATCCAACACAATTCTATAAGCATATCAATCTGATGATCCCAAAAATGTGTCCAAGCATCGGTGGGCAAAAGAAGGCGAGACAAAGTTCTGAGGATTTCCAGCTTCCATCCCCTGCTCTAAGAACAAGGGTAACCCGGGGTTTAGCAAAACCCAAATTATCAACCTTTCAGGGCTTGTACAGACA
Organism: Syrrhaptes paradoxus; assembly: GCA_013400615.1. Taxonomy (NCBI): domain Eukaryota; kingdom Metazoa; phylum Chordata; class Aves; order Pterocliformes; family Pteroclidae; genus Syrrhaptes; species Syrrhaptes paradoxus. The sequence goes on along the minus strand of VZTO01015908.1, from coordinate 22,921 downwards.
GAAAACAGAGAAACTGGAGACCAGCAGAGCAAAGGCAATGCGCAGCGCCAGAGCCTGAGACCTCCTTTCCAGACTAGTCTCACTGGCTTTCTCCTGCTGTTTCTTTTCTGCCCACCTGCCACCACGCTCTGCTCTAGCCACAAACTTCTTCAAACAGAGGAGGGGAGTTGTTATAGAACATTTTGAAAATTAACCTCCGGGTCAACAGCACTGCTTGCAATGCCTCACACATGCATGTCTATAGTCAAGAAAAAGTTATCTCAGCATCAAAAATGTGGCAATGCTCAGGACACCTCAGAAGCTGTTTCCAGCCCTCTGCCTCTTCCTGGCACACTGAATTCAGTGGAACTGCTCTGACTTACATCCATCCACGTCACCTAGACAATACACAAACATATGCACACAGAAAAATGATGGAACATGCACATAAATGTGCTCCTAAACCCCCCCATTCGTTGGCTTACTTTTTCACTGTGTTTGTATATAGAAAAAATAAATTATTCAGAAGCTAACACACAAATCTACCTATGCATTTTCATAATTTTATTCTAAACAAAGCAGCAACTGTGCTCGCAGGGAGCACTGTCAGCTCGTGTTCTACCTGAAGCACATTTATTGTCAGCTGGTGTTACCAGGGCTTGCAGCTGGTTCAACTTAGGGTATTGATTGATTGCAGGACACAAGGGAGTCTAAGGCATGAATCAGCTGAAAACTGTTGCCCAAATCACTTTCTTCCTTCAGCCAAAATTCCCACTAACTTCCTTGAGACATTCAAGAAAATAAAACCATTCATAAATGCAACAGGATTGGCCCTGCTTGTAGTTATTTGGGCAAAAAAGCTCTAAAACTTTCAATACATTTTCTTGTCGGTAACAATTCAATTCAATGCGTGTGAGGAAGCCAACCTTCCCTGGTAGTCTGGCAAAGCAGGTTTCCCATTAGGAGAAACTGCTGATCCCAACTGCAGCAGCCCTCTGACAGTCACTGACTGTCGCCGCTTATAAGACGAGCTCGTGGTCCCAGCGCAGGGCAGGCAAGCCCACGGCGTAACCTGACTTCCTGGGGTCAGGGGATTAACCATAAGAAGCTTGGCATTTCCTAAGTGGTGTACAGGCTAGACAGCATCACGTGATGCCGGCCGGAGATAAACTTTTAAGTGTATCAGGGATTTAGTGAAAGTGGATTTAGTGGAAGGAAAATGTTTCGCTATAATGGTAAGCTATAAGCAGAAAGTTCAGTAAAGTCCCAGAAAGAGAATAAGAACGGGAGCATTTGTGTCAGCAAACAGGATAAAAGCACAGATTTATGTTGTGTAGGCCCATTAGATACCTAAGCCAAAGCAGAGCCTTTAGTTATATGCACTAATTCTCGGTAAATTCTGGGTGGAACAGAAAGCACAAAAGCACTGAATGCACAATTCTATGCTAGGCTGCAGCTCCAACCCCCTTGTCCCTACAGATGCTATAAACACTTACAGACATACACACCAGTGGAGGCCAGTGGTGGCAATTCGATGCACTGCAAAATTAGAGTGTATGTGAGCTAAATGGGATGCAAAACCACACAACACAGTGCTCCTCTGTGCAGCTCCCTGCAGGCAGGGGTTTTTATGTGGGTGCAATGCTCCAGCTTTTCAGTTGGCCCCAGTGACAGGCATGTTGCAAGCGGCCGTGCAGCAGCCTCTGTGTCCTTCTGAAAGGCCAGGAGAGAGCTGTGCACTGGCCAAGGAAGGCGAGTGTAAAAGGTTGCTCTGATGGGAAGATGAGAGTTAGAGCCGTGGTCCCAGAGTGGATGCAACCTGTGGAGAGGGGATCTTGGGGGAGCCTTTGTTGACCTGCAGTCAGAGGGGAGCAGGGAGATGATGCACGTGGGTGAATATGGATGCGAACTGTTGAGTTTAATGTGTAGGAGTAACTGAGTGTAACGTGCAGGCTTTCATGAAGTAGAAATTGGTAGTTTTTCCTCCTCGCTTATGTTCCAAATAAAGCAAAGAACTCCCCCTTCAACTCCTGCCTGTAACAATTGTATTAATAATCATTATTATCTTGTTCTTCTATAAGAAGTCTAACGCACGATTAATGTTTTGTCGTTTGAACACTTGTAACTTCAGTATGCCATGTACAGTGGATGCTAAACAAATACAGTGACACCACTCAATATAAAGAGAATCTATTTCCTTTTCATAAAAATTAAAGTGAACCTTTAATTTCATCCAGCATTTTAGAATTCACAGGTACAGTGTGGTACCAGTGAAATCAAAGGTATAATTTAGCTCCCAGATAACACTAATAATTTTTCTGCAATTGAATATTGCTACACTGAATTGCAGATCCATCTCAAACGTTATGTGCCTAGAGATGTTAGCTACAGTTATTGCAAAACATTCTGTTTATTCAAATAAGACTGAAATAAACACAAACTGTAGCATGAAAGGCTTGAAAATACTTGTTTAGATAAATATTCATTGTTGGTTTCTATGCAGGGTATATAGTGACAATTCAGATGACATTATAGCTTTTTGTTTTATACACTATCCAGCCAGTTAGCATTCAAAAATGTGACCTTTAAAAATTACCCTAATTTACGTGTGAAATAGCAAGTGAAATACTTGGCTGTCCATGTTCCTTAAACATGAGTCTTTCAATCCACGGGGAACTTAATGTGAATTAACAGCAAGAACATAAGCATAAACCTTTATATTTCTGCTAATCTAATTTTTGTCATTAACTGGAAAAGTTACAATATTTAACTGAACTACATTAACAGATCTTTATCATCCGCAGCTGGAAAATCTATGGCAACGAGTGGTGAGTCATGTTAGTGTAGCTGCTGCGCTGCTGCCGAGTGGGATGTTTAGATGCTGCGTCTCTCTCTTGGGAAACAGAGACAGAGACACAATTTCCTGCAGAAGCCTTGCTTCTCACTGGTCTGAGACACAGAGGACAAATTAAAACAAAATACCTATCAGTCCTGTGCCTAAAAGCATTTTTTTCCACACAAAGGTGATTTCCCATGTGTAAGGGCGTTATGGGTCATCTTCGGCTGGAATTGTGCCGACCTTGATGGAATTACCCGAGGGCTTGTCAGTCCAAAACGAAGACACACTTGGGACACACAGAGTCATCAGTTTTTCTTCTCTACTGTTAATGGGTGATTTTTAGAGTAATTGAATAAAAACAATTTTAAACATTGGTGTAAAAAAAAGTGTCATTTGGGGTTACTAATTATTTTACATAAACACTCTGATACGTACGGACCTCTTGCTGTCATCTAGCATTTTTTAAGCATCTGATGGTTTTGAGTCTGCAAAGCTAGTGGCAATAATTTATATACAACGGAAGGTGTGAAACACTGCATCTGAACTGTGTAAGTGCTCCATCTTCACAAGAGCTGATGATTTAGATTAATTTCCATACACCTTAAGATGTTTGCATGCATACTCTAGATTGGAAATATTGAGCTTATATTGAATCACAGGAAAAAGATACCAACTTTAAGAAACTTCAAAAAGTTAAGAGAGATGACAGCCCAGGAAATGCCAAAGAATAAAGTATGCATTCCTATTCCAATGTTGATCATCTACACTAACATGCATTTCATAGGTATTATTATGGAAAAGGTTGATTAGTCTCGAAGGCTCTGCCCTGTCTCAGAGGCAGAGATGGTAGGAACTTCTCAGATCTCACTTCTCCCATAAAGAGAAGCCTACCATGGAGGTATGGTTTTAAGGTGTTACAGACATCAAAGTAGTCATAAAACTGAACCCACTCAGCCATACTCATGTAATCTTGCGTGGCGTTGCTGTGAAAAGTGCTGAGCATCTGGAAGTCTCATTGATACTGCAGAATTAAACTTACTCAGGGGAGGAAAAGCAATTTTCAAACTTTAGATACAGTCCTTAATCATTCATTTAAAAAGCATTTCCATAGCCATCAACTTGACAGCATTTAAATGAAAAGACTCTGAAGAACTCTTGTTTTCCAACAGGAAATGTTTTCAGGGATTGGCATTTCACATGTATAGGGAAATTTACAGTAATCATATCCTGATGTCAAGTCTAGGGGAGGATTTGCATCTAACGGGAACGATCTAATTTATCTTTCATACAGTAGTACCCAGTGGCTATTGTGAACATTTCATTATCAAGGAAATTAAAGACAACACAAGAAAATTAATGTTTAAAGAGAAAGTCGTATGGTCCATTTAGCTCTTCTTTTGACTGTCCACATAATAAGATATTTTGCTTCTTTTCATATGCCCAAGTAATAGAAATAACACTTTTCATAAATCATCTACAAAAGTTTTAAGAACAGAAGCACGCTAGTCTGTATAAAGCTTTCAAATTACTTCATATAAATGCATATCGTGTACTTCAGCAATCCCCCTCTCAGATAAAAAGCCCTTACACTGAATAATAACCTTCCTCCTCTTCTTCTTTCCAACTGCTTCTGTTCGAATATCAAATACCCTCACCACACAACTACACTGTCCTCTGGTTGTATGGGACTCAGTGGAAATTCTGTCACAGACTCGGGTGTCCCAAACTCGCTATCTGGATGTGGAGATGGGGGCACGCTATGAAAGCACGGCAAACACTCCTAGCAAGAAGGTGCCTCAACGCTTCATGGTTGGAGACTTGTAGAGAAGTGCTCAAAAGTTTTGCTGGTGAGCAGAGCCATTTCTCTTGTCTCACCTCCTTTTCTTCCAACCACCATTTGTAATTCTGAGTCTTGTAAACCCAAATTGTTCGACCAAAAGGTTTTTGCAGTAGCAGTGAAGGAGCAGAGCCTTAAAAGAGAATGCCTCCTGCACACGCCTGGCATGCGGCTAAAACAGCGTCCCTGCATCCCAGTCCGGGCATCCCAACGAGTTCTCTTGCTGGAGTCTCTCCTGACGAGGATGCTCAGAGTAGGATTTCAGATCATGCCATCACACCAGCCCTGCACTGCTTACTTAAACAAGCATATCTCAGAGCTCGCTAAGGCCTGGGTTTACCAGCGCAGCCTCTCTTGCCTGTGTCACCCCAGTTGTTGATGGGAGAAGCACAAATGACAAAGGGATCAAAACAGCGCGGGGTTAGATAGGGCAAATCTAAAGATGCACATAGGCACCTAATGAGATTTTAATGAGAATGTGCTCATTCTGCTCCCTTGGAGACTTCTGAAATGCCTCTGGACTTTTGGTACATTTTCAAATCTGTTTCCCCGTTCCTTTCTATGTATCCAACAGCTTTGCTTTTCTCTTTCAGAGAGGGAGAGGGCAAGGGCAAGGAAGCCCAGCATATAAATTCCTGTCTTTTGATACTTGCATTCATATCATGTAGGGTAAAAAAAACCAACCCTCTTCTGTACATATTTGAAAGACACAATCATTTATGTGGATAGCTGAGTTCCCCCTTATATCACTTGGCATTCACGCATCAGATGCCTGGGGCCAGAAGGACACGCTGAATGTGAGAGTATCTGTCTCACCACAAAGTAAATACGGGGCAAGGGGAGGATTAAGACAAGGCAAATGAGTCTGCCATCTCAGACTGAAAAACTTTGCCAGCTCTCCTGCAACCCAAAAGAGTGAAGAATTTCACAGAGATGATCAGACTGAAACTGAGTCACTGAACCAGCCCCGTTCTGAGTCATTCTGCAAGAGGATGTCTGAAAGCAAGATGTCCTTAGTCCTTCCAGTCCTTCAGTGTGATTACATCCCTCTTCCTAACCTGGCGCAACAAACACGTCACGTATGTATATGTTAACCACGACGATATGCATTATACATACTCGGATGCACATGTACAAAATGTAAGTTAATTCAAAAAGTCTGTATTTAGTTAGGATCCAGTGACTTAACCTTACAGTCTTGAAAACGGGAGAGGCCCTTTCCAAAAGAGAGTTATGCAGTCAGCTCTAGCGATGTCTCAGGGAGAAGTGATTTTTTGCTGCTTTGACAGATTGTACTGCCTCTGCTAATATGTAGCAGCTGATAGATCTCAAGCCATATTGAATTGTTTAATCTTCCAAATTTTGATTAAAAAAGACCTTTAGATTCTTTGTCTCCTAAAATGCTCCTGCTTAGAGCTTCTTCTTTCAAATCTGATACTAAGTAAGTTATTAATCGAGGCAGAGTTTTCTGCTTTCCACAAATCAGTAATTATCCATTTAGCTATGATTAGTGCTACATGGGGAAACCTTTGCTTTAAAAGAGGCAGTGTTCAACTCTTAACAGATATAGTACATCATAAATGTAGCTTGGAATTGGAAAAATGCAGAGATGGGGTATTCTCCTGGGAGATCTGAGGATTTCCTCCTCATCTAATTTTAATTTATAGCACTGATACGCTATAACTGCTTTATCTCAAAAGGTTATGCACATCAAGGACATGAGACACTAATATCCACCAAGAGGAAATTCTTCATCATAACTGCAAACTCCAGAAGAATTTACTTATCTATAATCTATATTAGATTATAATTCTATATTAGGATCTAACACCAATTAGTTCCACAATGATTATTTGCATCCCCTCAAAGCTTTGGGAAAGTTTGCAAATCAGACTGCTTTCCAGTGGATAGCACTGCAATTCCAGCAACACAGGAGTGTCTGAATATTAGGCTAGATTTCACCATTTCTATCACCAATTTCCAGTATTATTTTCATCAGCATGTATTAGCTCCCAGAGAGCCACTCGGATGTGCAGCCCAGCTATACTGCTGTACGAAGGCACCGTTCCTGCCTTGGCCACCCCAAAGCCAGAGGAAAACCTCAGTCTAACAGAGTTTGCAGACAGGACTGAGTTTTGAAATGAACTCTCTGAACTCAGGAAATTTCAGTTAATTATTAAATAATATCATTTGTGGACTTGCAGTTCATGGACAATAAGCTGTAAGTCAGACCTGTCTATTAAAGCTTTAATTTTGTGTGCTTAATAGGCTCGCTCATGCCTGCTAACGGCTTTTCCAAGACATGACTGGTGACATTTCCCACTTCCTCATCTGTTTTTCTCCTGTTGCTCCTGTTATGACTGAAAGCAGCAGGATTATATTTTTCTCAGTGGGAAATGTGTCACCTGCTGTTGAAAGGAAAGCAATTATTGTGTTCTCGCTACATCTTGGACCTATTTGGGCAGCGCTTTAGAGCTTAAAAACATAAACATCCTGCTCAGTGCCAGAGTAAGCGGTTAGGCACTTTGGAACCCCAGCTGGGACCCCCCTGGATGTCATCTTCAGCGCCTGTTAAGCACAGGGAAAGGTGCCAAACCAGAGAGCCTTTCCCGTAACCAACTCTAATCGATGGAAAGTAAAAGTGAATGATGTGCTCTTAGCTCCTGCACAGGACACCTCAAAACATTACCTTCTCTCTCTCCCCCCCTTATTCCAGGAGTCAGATTATACTTCTCAGCTTTACACAAACAAGATTTATGCCTGCCCTGCATTTGGGCTGTTGTTTTCACTCCTTTTGTGTGTTTTTATGTGACTGTAAACCTGTCTGTCAGAGGGACGGGTATTTTATTTGCACACTGTCAGATGCTGGTTCAATCTCCTATAATCAAACAGAAAAAGTCTTATAATCAAAATGGGGAAATAAAGCAACTGGACATTTGCAGTTGGCCAAATGCAATAAAAGAACCAAACTCACAAAATGCATGGATTTATATATGCACATGCATACACGCACACACGAAAGGATGTATAGGTGCATGCTAAGAGGCGGTAGCTTTTAATACACAAAGTTTGTTTCTCATGAGTCTATTGCTACTTAGATATTACTTTTTCCTTATAAGTGAAGAAAATGAACACAAATACTTGAAAGGGAAAAAGCACAATTTAAGGAAAAATAATCCTACGCTAATTATGAAAGGCAGTTTCTAACACTACTGGTGTACATAGTATGCTGCAAATTAGCATTTAAATTTAAATATATTACATTAAAATATGTGAGTAAAACTGCATGAAGAACACTAGATTTGTGAGGTTTGTTTTTTTTTTTAAATCCCAAATTCAGTTTGAAGTGTTTTGTATTACTGACAGCCTTTTCTCTGTTTTTGTTTTACACCATGGTGCTCCATGTACATTCAATGTATACTTCCCCAACACCAATTCTTGCTGTCCAAGAGTTAAGTTGAGGTGAAGAAGGAACATTGTATAATTGAGTATATACAATATTGCCCCAGCTTTTCCCTCTCTCTACCACAAAACATTTTTTGAAGAGAATTCTTTTATCACAAAATTAAATATTGTGTTTTAATGTAGTTTATTATTAGGAAAGCCAGTGGAAAATTGCCATGCTGAAGAGCAGCCTTCTGTTCACCTAACTTCAGTGGTGCTTATCTGTTTTATTATAGAATTTCTTTTCAGAAGTCCAGAAAAAAATCAGCAAAAAACAGAGGGCTACACATCACACATCATGTTTTCCTTCACATAATGTGCTAGAAACAAGGGCTTTTAGCATTTGGTCAAATTCAAACACTCTGGCATAGGCACAGGTAACTGTTCAAGATTTCAGTTCATGAAATAAAATAGTATTTAACAGCTTGACCTATAAAATCTTTCCTAAACTGTGACTTTGAAAATAAATGCAGCATATGGTCTGTGCTGAGACATACCGAAAGATTCAGTGATAATATAAACACAACAAGGCTGAGTGACTCCTTTGCAAATCATTTTGCATATGAGTTGCCAAAATCTATAGCATATGGACGTAGATTTTATTTTATTTTATTCATTTATTTTATTTTATTTTGTTTATTTTATTTCATTTCATTTCATTTCAATTCATTTCATTTCTCATCTGTTTCTCTTTTCTTAAAATACTCTGGATAAGCTGACTTTTAATTTCAGATTCATTATTACACCTGCTATGATGAGGGAATCACAGCCATCTCGCTATGCCCTGTGAAAGTTCATGAGGTTCACTATGTCTCTTGAAACAACACTTTGGATCCTCTGCTTTCTAATTTCGTATGGCCTTCTAATGTTGGTCACAGCTAGAATCACAGTCATATCTACAACAGATTTGTACTGGAGACTACAGAAGATAAATACTTTATTTCTCTTCTTTTCTGAACTGTGGATAAAATGGTACCAGACTGCTAATCCTTTCTGTAGGGGCAGATGGCCGTTTGATGTATGTACTCATCTACAAACAAAATTCAGAAATTCATTTGGCTTTATCTCCATTCATTATGTATTATTTGTCTCCTTCATTTAACATCAAAAGTACAAGTAAGAGGACTGCCATTCTTGATGTTAATTGTTCAGCTGATTACTCATGAATAATAATATTTAGTATTTATATAGTTCTTTACATCTCTAAATTACTTTGTAAATCTTATTTCATCAAAAAGTCTTAGACTTCTTACCAGAAATTACTTTCTAGGAATAATGTCTAACCAACTAACATCATAACAAACTTCACCTGCTTGGTGGTCCTATCCAAGGCTAACTTCACCCACTTTTGAGGGTCAAGACTAGTCACAGATACATTACATCTCTGTGGCTCTCCATGCTCAATACCACTTGCCAAGAACCTGCTGCTGCTGTTTGGCAGATTTTTGATAACAGATAACAGGGTAATAATCTTCCAAATCACTTCTCCCCTGCCCTCCCAATGGATACAGCTTCTTGTGCCAGTTTTCTTTGTATACAGCTGCTAAACTACCCAACGTAATGGCCAGAAATAATGAAACCAGGGACTCAAATCCATAGACTCATAAAGTGATAGATGCCAGCAGAATGTCCTTGTAAAAAGCAGCACAGCAACGTAAGTTTTGATCAGGAAAATGACGAAGCAAACCCCCGATGTAACGTCACTCAGTGGCCATGTAATTAAATGCAAGTGGTCCCTGCTGGATGCAGCTGGCAGCTGGCAGCATGGGTGCGCGTTATGCCTGACACAGGATGTCAAGAACGTTCCGTTTGCATTATTTCAAGTAAATGAAAAATGTTTATGTCACCTCAGCATATTCTGTAGGAAGTTGGAAGCACGGAGTTTATCCAAGATGCTGCATAAACAACTTTCTGTCTAAAGCAACCTATTCTCTAGGCAGAGCAGAATGAATACAGATTGTGTGTCTAAATGGAAGCCAGCTTACATACAGATTTGTATGAGAATAGATTTTTCTGAAAAAAAGAAAAACAGGTTTATCTTGGAAGTGAGAGAAATGTCACAGACTATGTCACAGAGCAGTGCATGGAAATATGGTCATGAAACTCAGTCCTTTCTGTAGGGAATGAAACACACCTTCCTTCCAAGAACAGATGCACAAACAAACACACAAATGGGCTTTTTTCAGTTGCTGGCCCATCACAGTCGCTAGGGTTGCCTTAAGTATATGTTGGTGGGTCTAAGTGTTGTGACACGTCAGGACCAGCTGTGCTCCTGCCAGCTCACATTAAACACCAGGTGACACTACAGCTCCTCCCTACCTCTGCGCTGCACAAGAAAACTGACTACTAAAATTTGTCTTCCATGGGCCAGCTCACTTGAATGTTACTTAGTGTTCAAGCATTTGCCAGGCTGAAAATTCAAGAAGTGTAAAAAAGAAATAATTTCTTGCTATTAGTTGTACAACCAATGTTTTAACAATCGTAAAAACAATTGCAGGCTTCACAATGTGCTGTTTAATTGAGGCAATTAAAAGCAATGGTCCAGTGTCAATGATAGCTTCTGGGGGTTGAGCGAAATAAATAAACCGACTGAAATAAGAGGATGCTTAACCTCAAATCATCACATGATGTTGTGTATTATTTAGAACATTTCCGCTAGTTTGTAAATGCAAATGCCATTGCAGTGTAATTTTGTCATTAACTGTCCAGAAGTCAAGAAGACTCCAGCGACGTAAGGCAAAATGCAGCTGCATACCTGCAAGAGCAGTCAGCACAGGCTGCAGTTACGTTATTTTATGCAACCTTTGAACCCAGGGAGTCTATGGAATTTGAATTAAATACAGATGCCACAATGTCATCATACTATGATTTTCACGTGGTGACGAGCACAGGCATAGTATGTTACAAATAATTGTTAAAAGCAAGCTGGAGGAGCAAATAGAAAGATACTTTCTTATCTAACATTCTTCCATATGCCTTTTTGGCTTGCTTAGGACCACCTGGATAGGAAAACTGTTGGAAACTGCTAAAGCAAACCACCAGCCCCCCAACAAACAACACTATGTCCTTGGGGAACAGCGGTGAGATCATTTATATTATACAAATATGCACTACAAGCCAACAGCTAGAGTTTTTTTTAACTTGGGCAATGAATTTGCTGGTGTACCCAACTGCTTTCAGAAATCTTTACATTATAATAAGTAATCCTGTTATTTTATGATGCAGTTGAGTATGTGCAATTACATCAATTTATGTACATCAGTAGCAGAATTTGTTCATACAAACTTATAATTTTACAGCACCCTCCAAAACTGTGCAGGACAAAAAGCCACCAACTGAATTTTGCATAAGCAGAGAGTGATAGTGAAGTTTTCAGCCTGGAAATGGCAACCTGGAACACGTGAAATGAATCTGATTTTCTGTTTGCTTTATATGTGTCATGGTTGCAAAAGTCAGGGCTCATAAAGGCATCTCCAGGCAAATACTTAAACTTTGGAATTACAGAGTGGTCACTTCCTTGAGATTAAAACTGAATTTCTTTCATGGCAATCACTATGTGAGGAGGAAGGAGGCAGGGGACCACAGCAACTGGAGGTGCCTGCAATTTTAGGGCTATTTTTAGTTCATGCATGCAAATTCCTGTCCCATGTTGTCAGAAAACCGCAGAAACAGAAACACAAGTATATGCAATCATTTGTAAGATCAGGACTCAATACAGTTTTCTAAAGGAATACTCAAATTCCTAAGTTTAAGTCTTTCAGTTTTGGATATATTTCTGATGCCCTTTGTTTTATGCAGGTTTTATTGCTGCAGTAGTTAGAGACGTAAGTCTTCTTGTGAGGTTCTGAAGCACATCAGCCAAAAACTGTGTGCTGTGAATGTTTCATTTCATCCTGACTGCTGTTAGTGCTAGGTTAAATATTAACATGTGATAAAGCCTATGTTCAAAACAAATAATAATGATTTAATTTACAAGAAATAGTTCAAGTGTCTAATTTCTATTTTGCTTGATGGAAAATGCGGTTATTGACTTCACCAACAGTAAAATGATTGAAACAGCAAGTGGAGTAGCAATAGTCATGCAATCCATCCAGACCATAAACACTTCAAAAAATCTACTTTACCAAAGATGTTTTGATTAAATAAAAGTGGTTTCCTTTTTTAAATAACCATGCAATTCATCCTTATTATAACTAAAGTGAATGTATCAGATCCTTGACAATGCAAGAAAGGATATAAATTAATTAACAGCCTGTTTTAGCCATCTTGACACGATTAGTTTGTAGCATTACAAAAATGACAGATATCTAGGCTCCTGTGCAGTTTTTAGCTTCATTTTAAAACTGGTCTCAGGGGCTTTTGCTTAATAAAAAACAAATACATTGCTCTAGCTTTAAGTCATAAATAAGCCTGGGCTTGGGTCAGGGCTAGGAGAGGGATCCTGGACTCCAGAGGCAATGAAGAAATGCCAGCGACATTTGACATCCTGCAATTTTTGTGTATGACTTCATGGGGATGGGCGGGTGGGTTGGTGCGATTGCAAACAGTTGAACAAATTTCACTGGGAGCCCTGGGAGCTTCTTAGGAGGTCATAAAATGCAGGTATTCAGAAAGAAACACTGAAGGCAGATCATTAAGATCTGAGGAGGAACTCGACATTACTCAAGAGAACCCCGTTACAAGTGAGCACACCCTTCAGAACTCCCCTCTTCGGAAAGGCTTTTAACCCCAGACTGTCCCCAGACTTCTATATGGAATAACCTGACAGCCTTCCAGCTTCCTATAGTCCTGGAGTATTATCTGCCAGATGATCTTTTCCCATTTCTCTGAACTAAAATGCACAAAAGATCACAATGAAGAGAAGACAGAGCTGGAGATGTCTGGGTCCTCTCTTTTCAGTAGTGACTGCAGGTCTTTCCGAAGAACAGGCGAGTTTTAGTGCAGGAGTTAGGGAAACCCCCAAGTCCCTTAAACAGCTATTCAGCTCCTTGCAGGGCTTGTGATAATTGAAATGCAGCGCTGAACCCAGCTGAATTTTACCTGTTATCCAAGCAAGTAATAAGTTTCTGTTCATTTTAAGTCACCAATATATAGCGTGCTGCTCTCTCCCTCCACCAGAACAAGAACAGGCTGAAGAGTACCACCTGGGCTACAGCTACGGCCGCCTGCGCTCTTACCAGGGGAGGGGAACTGGGCTGGCAAAGAGGAGGTGGATCGTTCCTGTAAACTCCCATTTCTATAAGCTCTGTTTCTGGCAATGGTGGGGGGTAGGTTTAGAATTTAGGTGGGAGGTGTCAGCACTCCTGGGCAGCCCATTCACTGAAGGCTCAACATTTCAAGAAGCCCAAAAAGGCCTCAGGTTTCAGGGGAGAAATACAACCTCTCATAAAATAGAGGGGGAAACGCAGGGACCAGTGTTTGTCTGAGGATTACCTCAATGCCCTGCTGTCAGGTCCAGGATCAAAGTCCATTATTACACCTCTGCTGCTGCCTTGAACAAGTTTCTACAGTGTAAATGAAACGATTCTTATTATCTGCCCACGATGGTGATAAGTTTGCACTTCACAGGAACAGCTCACTGCTCGCAATTGCCTCATAATTGATTTTCTCTAGGCCATGCCTCTTCTGTCATACCACAGACAGAAAGCCTCCTTCCGCGAGGTTAGTCCGGATGCAATGAATTTTACTGCTTCTGAAACTCACTTTATCCCAGTGGAAATTTGTGGAGACGGAGCTAACGGAAAATCCCATTACCTTCTCCTTGCCAGCTCTGCCATTTGCTTCCTCCAATCCACCCCACCGTGTTCCCACCGAGGGCTTGATTTTTCATCAGAAACATAAAAGCCCGTCACAGCGGACAGAGCAGAGAGAGGATGAGACAGGATGAGTCCCTCCACTGATGAGAGATTGGCTGTATCGTAACCGCACAGACCTCAGGGAGAGCTGCTGAGTGTGCATCGTCCTGCATCTTACGAGATAGGGGTATGGGTGTCAGTAGTAAATTAAGAGTAAGAGAACTTGAAGAGCTCACAGGATAAATGTGACTACATTTTTAAAAGTCACTAAAACTCAAAAGCCTGAACCCCCTCTCTCTCTGTCTCTAAACATTTCACTCCATGCCACTTAGGGTCAGAATCTCTTTCCCACTGATACGCCAAAATTAGAAACATATTTTCAGAGGAAGCCCAAGTCCCCGATAGATGCATGGCCCTCAGAAAGGCAGCTCTGTCCCTACAGCCTTCCTATTTTCCTCTGAGCAGCTGTCTGTTCAGCCCATTAGATTCTAACTATTACAAATCCAATCACAAGGAAAGCAGTATGATTCATATACAGTGGATGTACACTCTTTCTCCCTTGCACAGAGCAAAATGCACATGCTGACACCAATCCATCTGCCTTACGACACAGATATGCAACCATCAGTTCCCCTGTCTGTCAAGCTCCAGCCAAACTCTGCTTCCCTCTGAGTTGAAGCACAATGATAATAAAAGCATGACAAATTGATCTTCTGCTGTGGCGAGTCCTTTGACGCTGCTCTGAGACCAGTTTGAATTTGTTGGGAACATGAGATTAAAGCAAATCTGAAGTTTAAAGACCAGATTGAATCGCTTGCATCTGTAATAATGGAGTGGTTCCTGACTGGTAGATGTGGGCCATTGTTTTCTTCAGCTACTTCCACTAAATTTCTAAAGTAGATTATAAAAATGATAAATTCACATAATTAGTTATGGTTAATTAATGTATGAAAGATTTGCATTGTACTGTGATCGGTAATTACCAGTTATTTCAGATTCATTCTTGTGACTGCCACTTGGCTGTGACTTATCTATGTGTGTAAGTCAATTTATCAGAGGGTAACGACGATACCTCAGAAGTGGCTCAAAGACTATCCACTTTCTGAGCTTAAGCATTATCTGCTGTCTTTTTGTGCCTAAGCAAATAAAATTAATATTTAAATAATTTTTTTAAGCAAAACTTTTTTTCACAAGGCTCCACAGCAATATAGTGGTTTAAGCAAATGCTTTGTCGACAATGGACTTCTGTTGACTACTTCGCATTATTTTCCTTCTTAACAATTTATTTTCTTTTTCATGTTATGTCAAAAATAGGAAAAAAAGTAAACTTGGGTGGCTTTGACTGGCTCCCCCATGTTTTCTCACACCCCCTCTGCCTCTTTATCTATTTATCAGCCCCTGTTCCCAAGCTGTGTGCTCCTAGGCACAGGGGCATTGCCTCTTCCAGAGTGAATAGCCCACATTTTGGAAGCGGCACCAACAGCAGAACTGAACTGAAGGGTTTTTCCCTGAAATTCTCAAAGTTCATACATAGTGAGTGGCAGCAGACTGTACTGAACTTTGAGAGACCTCCTCGCAAAAGCACGTGGTTTGGGCCCTTGTTCTCATGTCTGCTAGAAACGAAAAGCAGAAGAGAGAGGATGTGATCAGCCTGCAAAGGAAGAAAGCTGTCTTCCAGTTCACAGTGCGAGTGCACTGGGTGCACTACAGATATTCTGACCCATCATCCTGGAATATGAATTACTTTATGACTATAAACTATGGGGATGGAGTTATGGAAATGGGCTACAAGGTGTAAATCAGAAAACAAAACACTGTTCTCCAGAGCAAATGTGGTAACTGGAGCATGGGAAAAATTCAACAGATTTGTATCTCATTTACACCCATACAAATCTGTCTCTTTGTAGTGATTCCCTCCATACGTTATTTGCGATCAATATAAAGCCTTCTTGTAGCTTAAGTTAATACACTCAGTGAAGAGGACAGGAGCATGCTGCACAGTACTACGAGGGGGTGGAATCCCGCAGCAGACCTGAGTGTTCCCTTACACGCTGTCCATTTGCCTCCACTCATCCTCCTCTTTGTTCTACATAACTTTTGAAAAATACTGAAACAGTTAAAGTTTATAAAACAAAGTGTCAATATCCCCAAGACAAAGTAGCATGAAAATGTATTTGGAAAATGCCTTCTATTTTGTCAGACCTGCTGAAAACCTTTTATCATAATTAGAACTGCTGAGTAGCTTTGCAACGATATTCCAAATAAGGCAGTCACAATATTTGAAAAACAGCAAAGTTCCTGTATGCATTGTGAGGTCTGACATAAAACGACAGGAAACACAATACACGTATCATTTAAGCACACTATGCAACAGAATGCAGCACCAACACAAAGCCAAACATAAAAAATACACAGGAATCTTTTGTTGAGATAATTCCCAAAAAGCTATGAAAGACAAACATAAACATTTCCTTGGAATAAAATGACAACATGCTGTCTGCCTTCAGCTTCACCAGCTCATTCTAAAGTATTTTAGCAATGAAAGTGAATGATTATGAAGGTTGTCTTAGATGGTTGCCCATTGCCCTGAAGAAAATGTTTATGACCTGAATAGATTAATTATATTCCCCTCTTAAATATCATTCCTTCAGGACTAGCTATTGTTGAGTGCAAATGTGCTACTTTATATGCAAATAAAATGGACTGAGAGTGGAATATGAAGTTCGGCATGTATCTACTAACAAATCATCTTATTATGTTTTATATTAGCAGACAGAACATCTTGTGGTATGAAATGTTAATAGAGTTCAACAGGATGCAGCACTTGCTTCCTTGTTTCTAGGAAATCTCAGTCAAACTTTCAATTATTTTTTAGTCACCTTTGCTTCATTTGGAAAGGATTTTAACTGAACAGTAAGAAAAAGTGATACGTTGAATGCAAGAAAAATATCTAAAACTCATTAATACTTAATGTTAGTAAGCCTATTTAATAGAATTAACATAAATTAAAAATGGAAGCTAATGTAATCTTAAGCGCTCTATAAGAGAATTCAAACCCACTCATTCATGTTAGTGCAAGCCAATAGAACCAAAAACCAGAGAATTCTGGGATAAACCTTACTTACAGTTAGCATAGCTCACTGTTAGACAGCCAAGCGTATTTCACTTCAGCGCTACACCCTTCAGTCATGCAAATGTTTAGATATTAATGAGAAGAAGGAATCGCAAGACACAAACTTTAAAGTTTCTCCTTAATGTTAGCTGTATGTCTCAGTATTGACCACCATCAGGCTACACAGCAACAGACAACTGGTGAGAATTTCCAGAGATGTCAAACAGAAAAAGGAAGTTGCTCGCATCTGCTTTCACGATTCATCAGTAATCCAAGCAACTCTGCCTATAATATTTTTTTAGCTTGTTACACATTTTTGTAGAAAAAGATGCTTTGGAGTTTGCCATACCGTGACATTTGTTTCTGAGCTTCCCAAACAGTCCCCTGCCTGCCATCAGCCAGAAGGAAAGTGAAGACATTTACCCACTCCTGGAAGAGAAGCCCTTTGGGTTTTAAATAAAGGAAAGATCCAGGAAACCTGAAGAGGAAAGATGATGTCTCTAGAAGACTGGAAAGAATAAGGGCAGAGAAACATCTTGGTTTGATTCTCACCTGGGAGTTTCACATAGGATTAAAAATTATTCAAATTAAAAATAATTAATTGCTCAGGGACAAGAAAAACATGGATTAAGAACCATGATCAATTCTTGGTTTAATTTTTCTCATCTATGAACAAAACTAAGAGTCTTCAATAAGGCAAATTAGCGACGTGAATGTGTTAATGGAGGGACACACCAAACCCGCCTCAGCTATCCCCGTGATCTGCTCTTTAAATGTGGTGGGATGCCAGGTGCCCACCAAAGCTGTTCTATCACTTCCCTCCTCAGCTGATCAGGGGAGAGAAAATGAAAGGCACATGTGTCAAGAGAAGAACAGAGAGAGATCATTCACCAATTACTGTCATGGGCAAAACAGACTTGGCTTGGGGAAATTAATTTATTACCAATCAAATCAGAGTAGGATAATGAGAACTAAAGCCAAATCTTAAAAGACCTTCCCCCCATCCCTCCCTTCTTCCTATGCTTGACTTCACACTCTTCCCCTGCTCCAGCGTGGGTCCCTCCCATGGGAAACAGTCCTCCATGAACTTCTCCAATGTGGGTCCTTCCCATGGGCTGCAGTTCCTCATGAACTGCTCCAGCATGTGTCCCTTCCACGGGGTGCAGTCCCTCAGGCACAGACTGCTCCAGTGTTGGTCACCTGTGGGGTCACAATCCCACCAGGAAACCTGCTCCAGCCTGGGCTCCTCTCCATGGGGCCACAGGTCCTGCCAGGAGCCTGTTCCAGCACGGGCTTCCCATGGGGTCACAGCCTCCTTCAGGCATCCACCTGCTCTGGTGTGGGGTCCTCCAGGGGCTGCAGGTGGATCTGCTCCACCATTACCCTAACTGGAGCACCTCCTCCCCTTCTTCTGCACCGACCTCGGTGTCTGCAGAGTTCTCTCTCACATATCTCACTTCTCTCTCCAGCTGCAGTTGCTGTTGCACAACTTTTTCCCCTTCTGAACTACGTTATCCCAGAGGCACTGCCACCGTCACTGATGGGCTCAGCCTTGGCCAGTGGTGGGTCTATCTTCGAGCCAGCTGGCATTGGCTCTATCGGGCACAGGGGAAGCTTCTAGCAGCTTCTCACAGAAGCCACCCCTGTAGCCCCCCTCTACCAAAACCTTGCCACACAAACACAATACACCGAGGAAGACAAGCTTGGAATGAATTTACATTGTTGCATAACATAGTAAATGCAAGAAGTTATCAATTCCTATGGCTTAAAATTGTTGTAGATTGAAATAAATCTTTGCATTTAAATAAAGCACATAGCATTAGTTGAACGGACGTAGTTGGATGAAATTTTATGGATCACTTTAGTATATCTTTTTCTCGCATATTTTTCGACAAAATTTTAACTAAAGTGATTATATTGTTTTTTACACAGCATTAGTCAAAATCAGCTGAAGCCAATGTCAAAGTACCTGACTGAGTTCAGGAGAGCCAGGTTAGATGTAGAGCTCTGGATCAGGCCATGATAATTAAAAGAAAATCACCATCAGAATGATTTAATCGGAGAAACGTCTTGACACAGGATTATTGCCCTTGAAGCGTGAACTTAATTATTGAATCTGCTGCTGCTGGGAATCCACAAATACTGTTGAAGCTGAAAGTACTCTAGGACCTTTGAGATGCCCCCACTTCTGAGATGGACCCACTCCAACAATGGGATCACTGGGTTCATCAGCACAGGAATATATAGGCAGAATATATAATCCATGTGTTGCATTTGCATGGCTATGTTTTCACTAATGATACAGAATGAATACGTTCACAAGTGGGTTGGCTGTTAACCTAGGATGCCCTGCATAATACAATGACAGTAATAAGAAAGACAAAACACTGCAGTACAAATAAAAAAAAAATTCCTTCTTGTCCCATACTCTGCCAAAGTCACTGCAGTTTTGAAAACAAAAACAATGAAAAGGCCCTTCTTTCACTAGCAATCTGCCCATGTGGAAGGTATGGCAATCTTTGAATCCCAAAGAACAGATAGATATATCAATAGATAGATAGCTATAGACAAAGAAATAAGGGCGATGACAAAATTCCCCATAATATTTTAAACTCCTATTAATCAATCTGTCCAAACAGACTGAAACTAAATTTGTGGGGGAAAAAAAAAAATAACCTGCTGCATTTAGATCTTGCACGCCAAGTTCCAACTCAGAGATCATTTTTATAGCTGTAATAATCCTATGAAAGTGAGGTAAAACTACTGCTGGCATTCCTCAATCTGTTGTGGCACTATCAAGAACCTCTATATTATGAGGAGGTATTTGAGCCCATCATCTCCAATTTCAAGATAACGTACTGACTTAATCACCACTCTCCACAACACAAAGCAGGCAATCTTTCTGCCTTTTGTTCATTTTTTACATCTCAGAACCATTGTGTTTCAGTCCTCTATACACCATCTCCTCCCACATCAGTCTCACACTATATAGCTATTCTTTACAATTCCTACCGTGCTTATTTTTGTTGCTACATTGAAATCTTGTGCATAATGATGTGAGGTTGCTATGGAGATTATGTGTGATTTGTCATGAGGAAAATCTATTGTGTGTGAGATAATTCTACATGCTAATGACCACTGAATCTTTCTTCTCCCCCACCCCAGGGACTGGGACAAACTACCTGCCTGGATATCCACAGCTACAAACCAAATATTTTCCAAACAGAAAAGTTTGTGTTCTGCACAGAGGACAAAGACTTTACCTTTTTTAGGTGGATGGATATGATCTGGTACAAGGTGATGGTTTCAGAAAAGTTGATGTCCATATTTTTGAAGATTGCATCAGAGGTAACGAGTCCACACTTCTCTCTTTTTCCTTTGGTGAAAACGTCTTTGGTCAATGCCCATTATTTCCCATTAAGGAGATATTGTGCAGTATAATTTCAAACT
This sequence comes from Syrrhaptes paradoxus, assembly GCA_013400615.1. Classification (NCBI taxonomy): domain Eukaryota; kingdom Metazoa; phylum Chordata; class Aves; order Pterocliformes; family Pteroclidae; genus Syrrhaptes; species Syrrhaptes paradoxus. Next base: position 2,465 of record VZTO01015908.1, on the reverse strand, counting down.
AGATACAATTTAGTGGAGATAATTTGGAAAATTACATAGACAACAGTACTTTGAAATGTTAACTTCTCCATCGCTAGCTCTGTATCCTTTTCAGAGCTGGGAAAGCTTACGGTGTGATTGATTACTGCACATCAGTCACAAGCAGTTCAGAGCACCCAGCCCGGGCTGAACAATAGCTAGAGGCTTACACACAGCTTCCAGCCAAGGTCAGGGGTTAGTCCTTACTCACCCCAGCTAGCAACTTCCCTCCTTCCTCAGGGTGGGACGATCTCAGAAAGCATACTTATTTGCATAGCAAGCAGGCAGGAAAACACAGGAACACGCCAGACATTTCCACCATGGAAGATCTAACTAAAGAAATCACAGGGATTTTGTAGGAAAATCCCTCCCGTTTCAGGCAGAGGTAGAGCACAAGGACAGCAAGTGTCTGGGAGTGAAGAAATGAACTCATAGAAACAGGGATTTCATAAGGAAAGTGCAGTTCCAGGAGATGTTTTAAAAAAACAACTGTGACAACTCCAGAGTAAAATCCAGAGCCACGGACAGTCACAGACTCTGCAGCTCAGGTCATCCTCATGTGCTTGCCACTAAGTTTGCAGATGTTTAGGTTCAGATAAATGATGAGATCCTTAAAAACTTAAAAACATGCATCATCTTCTTCCATTCTTTCATTGCTCACCAGTGATACTCATTTTTACTGCCCTCCTAGAATCACCTTGCAGTTTTTACTTTTATGCAATTAGTGATGAATGTTTGCTGGCCTAAGCATTTCTCAAATCACCAGTACCAGAAACATCAAGATGCAGCTTGTAACAGAAGGACAAACACACCCCGAGGTGTACGCATCTTTATGCACAGCAACTGCTGTCTTCCCCACATAACCTCGTACTAACCCGCTGCTTGGGACTGCTGACTGTGAGCACGGGAATACGTCTGAAATGGAGAGACTCCTTCATTAAAACCTGACTTTTGGTAAAAAATATAACTGCTACAGCCAAGTCTTTGAAAAAAAAAATCCATATGACACCCTTTCGTTCAGTGATTTAGACTTCAGAAGCAACAGGAGTTAGAATGATTCTTTTGTATCTTCCATCCCCTCCATTGCAGGCATACCATACAGCTCGGCTGATGTTTGCAATACTTTGATTGCTGCCCTACCATGCTCCAAAGGCGTAATCTGCTTCAAAAGCTGTGTAAATTGATTGGCCTGACTTTGGTGACATTAAAAAAAAAATTGGAGTTTGCTTTGGTGGTTCATAATGTTGCCAGAACCCTTGAAGGAAAGAGTGGTGAATAACAGAGCTTTTTAGTATTTGAAAAGCTCTCCTACAGCACCTGTTGAAGGCAGTTGATAAAATACAGCCAGGTAAAGCCAATTATTGACTTTAACAAAGGTGTTACACTACTCTATGCATTTTTAAGCACATTTTTTTTGTGGTTAGAATTAACACGGAAGTCTGAAAGAATTCTTTAAAAATAAGAATAAATGAGAGAAAAGGGAGGAATGGTGGTTAAACACTCAACTGTGTGCCTTTCTTATCCAGCTCAGGCATGCAGGGTTTGAAATGCTGTGTACAAGAAAATTGTGCAATTCATTGCATCCCAGATATATGCCAAAGATGTTCTCCAAAAGAAAGGGTGAGTAGAGGTGATCCGGAAAGGGCTTTTAATCTGTGTGATGAATAGCCAAGTGCCATTACATTTAATGAGTCCCATCAATGCAGTGCTGGAATAGCAGAAATAAATAAATAAACATATAAAGCCCTATCAAAAACCTAGTATAAACAACTACATGAATTAATAATAAGTATTCTATTAATGCCTGCATAATTTAGAGAAGTTAATGAAGCCAATTTTAAGTTTTAGTAATGTATATTTGGTGCTTTGAAGTCTAATTTTCTAAAGAGGTCTTAATGCTCCTTTTCCCTATTTATCTCCCCCCCCACCTGACCCCCATTTAAGGAATGAGCTCTTCTGAAAAAAAAAAAAGCATGAAATTTAATGGAAAATTGTATTTTCTGCAGGATTTTAGAACTGTATTGTGAATCTCTCCTTCCTGTAGAATACCCAGTGGCTTAAATAAACAAACCTGTGAGAAGCACAGAGCCATCCCTTACGTCTGTAACAATTGAGAAAAATGTGCATATGACCTTTGGAACCCCAGCAGAATAATCTATTGTTTCCAGTATTCAGATCCTATTACTGTCATTTTATTGAAATAAAAAACCCTCGAGGAAAAGCTTCATATTTGGCCAAATGTTAGAGAAATATTCAAAAGGGAATCATAATGTATATACATATTTTCGGGAGAAGATATTTACACCTTAACACCTTCATATAGAAAAACAGACCCACCTTGACCTGCAATGAAGAAATGAGGTTATGAGTTAAAATTATCCTGATTTCTAAGCAGCAGACACTATTTGTGCATTTCCAAGAAAAAATTCACCCCACTGATTACTACC